>CM021110.1:336413479-336661450 GCA_007115665.2 Sequoiadendron giganteum | reverse complement strand
ATAGAATAAGGAAGCTTGATAAGAAAAAAATGACGATTGACGTGGAGAATACATGACCAAGAAATCCCATGGGTGCTTGTGGGAAAAATAACCCGCAAAATCCGATTTGATGAGCCAAAAAATTGATAACCTTTTGCAAAGCGCAGTCAACGATAATAAATGGCAACAAAAACTTGCCACGACTTGTATGCAGCTTTTAGAAATAAATGCTTCGTAGATTTAAAATTTTTAAACCCTCAATAATTTTAATCGGCCAAACATTAATATGCCCCAAAAATATTTTAAATGAGACCAAATGTTTTAAAAAAAAACCACATAACATTAAAAAATATATATTTTTAAATTTTGCAAAAAAATAAATATTGTACCCTATACTGGGGTGGGTCATATGACTCACTCAAGTAAAGTTTTTTTGCCTCATGAATAGCTAATGCTGAATATAGGCATATTTTATATTGATCTTTATCTCTTGGGCTTTCTGAAGACGATGGTGAGGTCTGATCGAGCTAAAAATGCACCTGAAGCTCTACAACCTCCAAATCTTGCAAATCTTGAAACCCTCATAATTTTGGTGAAAAATATTAAATTTAGGTGAAACAAAAGTTGATCTTGACTTTGTCAATCGTCCTAAACTTTAATCTAAGCTCAAATTTCCTCCAACAAGAGCCAAAAGTGATTTGTTATGAAAACCCACATATAGAGACAACCTCAAATCCGATATTTTTTCAAGTTTTTCTGATTCTCAGGTTCACCATATGGTGCAAGGGAAGAGAATACTCAACCTTACTAAAGATAACCTAGATCTCTCAATAGAAATAACTCAAACCTTAGATCTAAGAAATGTTTTACAAGGCTTGGCTCTGATATCATGTAAGAGCAGAAGATTAGCTCAATACCCAAGACCACTTGCAAAAACATTGAAAACCTTCTACAAGAGAGTATGCAAGAATATGAGCTTGCTTGATATTAAGACCTATCAAAATGATGACGAGATATGAAGTATATTACATATGTGTATAATAACCTTCCTTTTATAGGAAAGGTGAGGAACATGAGATGACTAACAAACTAACTACCTAGGAATCAACACAAAAGCTAGATAAGATAAGTTATAAAAAAAACAACTAAGACTTCTAGAAAGAATCTTCTATCCTAAGTAAACTTAATCATGTGAATAAGTCCCCTAATTACCTAGTAAGATAAATTATTAGGTACAAGACTTTAATTCACACCGACGAAAAAAAGAGGGGGGAAATCATGCAATACAAAAGAGAATCAACAAGCTCTAGGAGATACAATAAGAAACATAGAAATAAATTCTACCCCAAACTCCTCGCCACCACAATAAGATTATCCATCTAACTCTACCTCAAAACCACCTAAATTTTCATAATAGATCAAATATTTATTGGTCCAACAAAAATAACTTATCCCCATCACAACCCCTCTACAATTCACCTTCCAAGTCCTTGTTTTGTCTTGAATCCCAAATCCTAACTTATAAAGGTCTAAGTTCCTTGTTCCATTTTGGGCCCAACATTTATCAAGTAGTTATCAGGTTCCAAGTTCCTTCTAGAACCTAAGACCTATGTGGCATCTTTGATTGTCCCAGTTTCCTAGTTCTTGTTGGAACCTGACACCCATAAAGGACCTACATTAAAGTGTATATTTTCAAAAGGGTTTTTGAGTGCCAAAATATCTCAACAGTGTGTGTACTCACCCTAGCTACTCGCCATCAATGTAGAGGTCTTCTTAGCTACCAAAAATTAATGTGTAGGCTATTTTTCATGTAAGGTACCCATTTTTGTGTGGGATTTATTTTTTAGCATGAATTTGAAGCTACTATAGTGCTACGAGTTAGGTTTTGATGCCTTTCTATTATAGTGAATTTTTTGATCATTTTCAGAGGAGTTTGGTTCGGTTGTGGTCTCCAAATACCATAAATTTGTAGTCTATTATAGGGTAGCCATGGAATTCATGTCCAATTTGTTTAGTGGGGTATAGGCCCGTGGAATCAAACAAGGTTAATATTATTGGAGAATTCCAAGATCAAGACCATGAAATAACTTCCAAAAGTGAACAAAATAAGCACAATATTATGCCTATAAATATACGAACAAAGAGTGTATAATAAAATTGTCAATCCTTGCATATATAGGCAAGGATGAGGTGGTGATAAGGTAGGACAAAATGACCGACTATCCCTCAAAATATGGGACACTTGTGAGCTTACTTAACAAGTGTGTGAGCAATGAGAAAGTGTTAATAGGTGTTTCAAGTCATGAGGACACATGTCTCAACCATATGAAGTGAGATAAAAGAAAAATAAGCCTAAGTAAACTTAAGTTAGGTGTGAATAGGTCAATCCTAGAAAGGTGATTAGCTAACTAAGTATGATAATGACTATATTTACTCTAACACTCCCTTCAAGTGTAACTTAGAGATTATTGTATGCACTAATGATGAGTGTCGACTACTAGGCCATGTTAGGTACTCATGTACAAATATCTCATAAAGTGGAGTAAAGGAGAAAAACCCAATGGAAAATAAAAACTCATCTCTAAAAGAGAAATTATGGTGAAAAAGATAGGACTCATGATGACCCCCCAAGGACTAATTATATCGCAATAACCATGAATGTTCCCCCCCATAGGAGAGAAAAGAGAGAAGGTCATGTGACCCCCCATAAATTGTGAATTTATGAACTCCATGTGATGAAATGCTTCCTCCCAAAACCGATAGTATAAGAGAAACCATGTAGCCTCCCCTCAAGATGATGCTTGTAGTCTTGGTAGATGGTTGACACTAGATGTTGAAGATGATCCATGAACATTGAACAAGATTTATCCCCTTTGGAAGAAACAACACCACAAATGTGTTCAAAATGACTTCCCATTCCAGATAAGAATATGCAAGAACTATGATCAATTCCTTTAAATTATGAACATGATCCATAGACTGAAATAATGCCAATGATACCTTTGAATGATGCTCAAATATCGCCAAGCTAATTTTGATGTGTGAAAGATGATAAGATGGATCATGTACCACAGAATATTTTGGAACAAGGACCATGGATGTATGGTTATATTTAGACCAATGTGAATCTGATACTATTGTAGATGATGATAACTGAGTTGGATAGGTCAACTCATGAATGTTTGCACAATCTAACACAATAGAAGATAATGTGGGAGAGGCAAGAGAAATATCTAAAGATAGCAATGGTTATGCAACTTCATCAAATAGAAGATGAATGTCCTCAATTGTGTCATCCAAATTAGTAAGGTTGGATTCTACAAACAAAAATTCTATGTCTAAAAGATATGCATCCCAATGTGGTGGATCTATAATGACAATAGTAATAACTTGATGCAAAGAAGCATTGGAACTCATGAATGAGTCAACACCAGATTTAGATGTAACAACAATTGTTGTGGGAGATAAGGTTTTAATGTAAGGCATTTGACTATTTTGTTCATCCCCAAATGATAGTGTTGTCTCACAAGATGTCTAAGTGATACTGGAGGTTGATTCTACATGTGTTGGAACTAGAGGATCAAGTAAGGCAATACCAAGACTAAGAATACTTTGCTCCATTTCTTGAATTCTACAAAATCGACATTTTTTTGTTGTATTCCTTTTCTTTCCAGAATATCCACATTTGATTTTTCATTTATTAGGAGGATTACAAAGAATACTCAAATGGAAGGGATTTAGTACAAGAGACATGATCACATGAACATAAAAACTCAAAAACAAAAACACCTAGATTGCCCTCCTTGATTCAGAGAGCCCCCTGAAAATGATTAGTGCTTATTTTAGCCCAACCAATGTGCAAGAAAATTTTACAAGTTGTGAAGTTTGGATGCCAAAATCTTCCATTTATAACTCACAAAGGTTTTTACAATTTTCTAAAAATAGAAATCCATGTCTTAGTTTTACATGCAAAATCGTATTCCTTGAATTTTTTTTAATAGAAATAAAAAAAGTTTGTAAAATTTTGATAATCGGGGTGAAAGTTAGGCCCTATTGAAATTTGGTTACAATTTTGACTTCAGAGGTGATTTTTTTTTATCAAATGTCAGAAAATAAAAAAACTATTCACTAAAACATCGATGATGGAACCAACTTCCTGTCGGCTATTCACACTTGAAAAAACACTTGTTGTTTGTAAGTTATGCAAAAAATGAAAATGACTCCTCCTTACAAGCTCTTGACAATTTGTCAAAACCTTTGGATTAAGTTTGATAGTTAACATAAGGATATTAAATTCAATCATAAAAAATAAACAATTAGGATAATTATAATGATATAAAGGTTATAAAAAACCATTTGGTGACTGCCAAAGTGGGAGTCCATTGGGGAGTGGACCGAGTCTTATGGAGACTATTCAATGATCATGGGAGTGGAGCAACATGGGAGTGGATCAACTTGCGGCCTGAGGTGGTTGTGTGGAGCTACAAAATTTTACTTTGCAATGTCAAACAAACTTGACTTGGCCCTTGATCACTCAACAACAACATCTACTCTTTCACATCTCATTCTCCAAGGTAATACACAAACACAACTATTGCCTAATTTAGGTATTGAAAAATTGTAATTTCTAAGACTTGTCACATGTGTGGTCATGTTGGTATTGGAGGATGCACAATGGGTGATGATAAATGCCTCCGATGTTTTCAAATTCCTTCCTCTATGTCAATGAAATTGTGCAAATGCAATCATATTGGAGAAAGGAATAATTTGAAACCAGTCAAAGTGAATGGCGCTAAGGTTGAATTTGAAGAAGCCAAGTGAGATCCTGCAAAGGTGGATTGGTTGATGGGAGAGTTTTCAAGTTATAGGTAATAAATACTGACATAGACCATGTAAAATGGAGGTTGATGGGGTAGCACAAATATAAGTTGTGATGTCTTTTAAAATCTATAACACTCTTTGGTGAGATTGCTCAAGGTGATGTGGGATGCATGAGAGATGTGGATGTTGCTGCTAGAGATAGTTACATGCCTAGTCTTGGCAAGGAAAAATTCCAAGAGATGTCATAGGTTGATGAAACTTCACTCGAAAATGAAGCGCATGAAGAATCTTGAAGGTTTCTTGTTTGCATTAAATCTATCAGTTAATTAGAAATTTTTGTTTGGAATCCAATAAAATAAATGTCAACATACGGTGAAAGGCAACCTATTGAGGTGGAAAATATGCAAAGCTGAAGTATTGATGAGTGTGGCCTGGTGAAGACTAGTAAGAGTTGCCTCTTGATTAGAAAAAGTGCCAAAAAATAGGTTGCTTTAAAATATATGCTATCAAGTCGAGCTAAGATGTGTATGGTATGGCCTGATGAGTGATGAAGGAAGCCAAATTCTCAAACAAGTAAATCGACTAACTGTGCAAATATTAAACTTGCAAAAAATAACATGTAAATTAATTGATGTGGCTAAAAAATTTTGCAATAGGACAAAGAAATAATCCTCCAAAGAGCTTGAATAGGCCCAAAAAAATTATAGTTTTTGAACCTTGCAACTATAGGTTGGATAGGCCAAATTTCGCACAATAGGTTGAAATGGAAAAAATCTCTACAAAATGAAAAAACTACCCTAACGAGTAGATGGGTAGAGGCCCTGTATTTTTTTATATTTTTTAATAACTTTTTGAAAATAGTCTCAATGGTCCCAAAAATTGCAAAAATTGAAGATTACCAAAATTGATGAAATGAAAGGTACTTTTCATTTCTCAAGCCTTCTATATGCAATAACAGTGTTAATTTGGCTCTACGATGCTCCATTAATAGGGATATGTGTAGGAGTCACCTCGATGCGAGAAGGAACGTTCTCTCATGGCTTCAATACCATGTTGGAGAATGCCAAGATCAAGAGTATGAAACAACTTCCACACATGAACAAAATAAGAACAATATGCCTATCAATATATGAATGAAGAGTTTATAATATAATGATCAAGCCTTGCATATATAGGCAAGGATGAGGAGGTGAGAAGTTAGGATACAATGACTAACTAACCTTCCAAAGATAGGACACTTGTGAGCTTACTTGACAAGTGTGTGAACAATGAGCAAATGTCAATAGGTGTCTCAAGTCATGAGGACACATGTCTCAACCATATGAAGTGAGAAAAAAACAAAATAAACTTAAGCAAACCTAAGCTAGGTGTGAATAGATCAATCCTAGAAATGTGATTAGGTAACTAGGTATGATAATGACTCTATTTACTCTAACAAATATTGTTTGATGGTTTTGTTGCAAAGTGTTTGCATTATAGTATTTGTATATTCAAAAGGGTTTCTTAGTCACAACTATGGATTTTCCTCTATCACATTCACTAGGACAAATGTAATGTTGAGTTAGATGATTGTAACAACACTAAGAATGTTGTAAGATTTATAATGTTCTTTCTCATATTACATATGAATATGTGTAGCTATTTTATGGATGATAAGTATAGTCTATTACAAGTTTCACAATCTTTTTTGTATGAAAATACATAACTCAGTGTTCTTTTATTTAAATTTATTCTCTTCTTAATGTGTTGTGACTATTTTCCCAAGGAATAGGCACCAATCTAGAACCATGCATAAATCTCACTTTATTAAAATAAGTCAAAACATTAATCAATATTCTAGGAAATAGACCTACATTTTGTACATTCATGACCTTGTAATATAACTAGGGATTTATCATCAAGAGAGTTATAAAATGAATTTATTTCACATGGGTTATGATTGTACATTTTTATCAGCTATATAAGGATGTTTGGATAACTATTTGTGCTTGGTTTAGTGACAAGATTTGGGGTCAAGTCAATAGATTGGGTTTGTCTTTTAATATTTTTAGTTGTCCATTTTGTGTAATTTCAATATTTGTTAAGGTATACCCTTGGGAAAACCCTCCTAAGTCTTGGCCAACCTCAAAGAGTAGGAGATGAAACCCAATCTTATAGATTTGGCCTTCAAACCTTCTTAATTTTTTGATGAGATGATTGTTGAACAAGACAACTAAGAGGGGGTGAATCAGTTGTAACAATTTTAACTTTTGAAACTTTCACCAGAAGTTAGATCAATTACCATTCACAAATCCTTTACTTTGTTAATGTGATTAATCATTAAGTGTAAAAGTAGAAACTGAAAGAAGAAAAATCATACACACAATAACACCAGATTTACATGGAAAACCAAATGAGGGAAAAACCATGGTGAATATTAGCTCACAATATAAATAATTTTTTAATTGAATTCAAAGGCTCACTGCTGGTAAGGCTCACTTTCAAAAGAGGACTTACTTGTCCAAATCAGGACTTACTTGTCCAATAAGGGTTAACCACCCGAAGGGCTCACTACCATATAATTACAAAGAATATAGAAGATATTTTTTATAGAGAGAAAACGATCTCAATGCAATGGAGATTTCCACCACAGTTTGCTCACACACTTGTAGACATGCTTGAATGATAGAGTGCACCTTCACCTCACTACCTCCGGAGACTTTCCACTTGAATTTCGTACTAATCTACTCAAACTCGCATTACACACACATTATCTCACATCTATCTCGCATTTGTCTTGCTCTTGCATTCATCTTTCACAAACATCTCAACTTATATTTATACCGTATTCAACCTTGAAACTCATCCAAGGTCAGCCATACACCATTTACATTTACAAATTTAAATTAGGTTGATGCCAAAACATTCTATAGTGGAATTAGAATGAGGGTAACCCAAACACACACTTAGTGAGGACCTAAATAAGTCCCAACACGCCTCAACACACTTCCATGAACTTCGTGAGTAGTGTTTAGCACAAGGTCAGGAAATACCCATGTAAAACACATAAAACAATTAAGCACACACAACCTTTTAACACAATCTGATCTCTCCGGATAAAAAACTTAACTTGAACATGGTCATATCAGCTTACTCTCAGAAACACAATTCCTGAAGCCACAATTCAAAGAAATCCGAAGCAACTACATTTCTCCCGGACCTTAGTCAGATGCATAAAAAAACATAATACACATACTGGTGAAAATATCTTGCACTATAGGACGATCTAGAAGCCCAAATTCTAGATATAGCAACCATCAACAACCATGAACAATATATCCGAACCACACAAACATAAGAACACATTCCATAGCACAACTTGGAGAAAACCAACAAACCTTCTTTATTACAATTTTCTCAATATCCTTGACATATACAATTTATATGACATCAATGACAACAACAACTAGTTGATAATCGGTTGACATCAATGACAACACCTTCATACTTGCAACAATCTCCCCCTTTGTCATTGATGGCAATACATGATGTGAAAAACCATCAAAGACAACACAACTCTGAACCATCAATCTCCAAGAACGCTTTCTCCCCTTTTGACATCAATGGCAAAGGAAAAAGATATTTTACAATGTTTTCCCCTTTCACATTAAGAACATTTACTAGTACAAAATACTCCCCCTTAGGAGTATACCCAACCAAATCTTCAATGACAACACATGACACTACCTACTCCCCTTGAGAGGTAGCCACCAAACATCAGTCCAGAAAGAAGATAGATCCATAGGCCCACCAGATTGATGCATATCCATATGCATCTAGTTCAAGAAAGAAGGGGAAATAACCCCTAACTTCTCCCAAAGATACTCAAAAGTATCTTTAGGAAGAGCCTTAGTAAATATGTCGTCAACCCGATCCTTTGTAGGTACATAATAAAGATTTACTTTATTCTCCACAACCTTCTCTCTCAAAAAGTGATACCTTATTGATATATGCTTTGTCCTTGAATGCATCATTGGATTATTTGAAATGTCAATTGCACTTGTATTATCACATAAGATAGAAATGGGATCATCATACATTACTTTGATATCTTTCAATGTTTGTCTCATCCACAAAACTTGTATGCAGCTGCAACAATATACTCAACCTCTATAGTGGATAAGGAAACCACATCTTGCTTTTTACTTAACCATGGCACCAATTTGCAACCAAGAAAGAATGCACTGCCACTTGTACTTTTTATGTCATCAACACAACCTTCCCAATCTGCATCTATATAAGCACTTAGTGTAAAATCAATATCCCCAGGATACCACAAGCTATAATCCAAAGTGCCATTCAAATATTTGAATATCCTCTTAACAACATGTGTTTCTTTAGGGTCTTCTTGAAATCTAGCCACTAACAAACTGCATGCATGATATCTAGTCTAGTAGCAATTAAATACAACAGTCCTCCAATTATACATCTGTATTTTCTCTCATTAGCCTTAAGTGAATCATCATCTTTACTCAGTTTGCAGCTAGTCACCATAGGAGTGCATACCGGTTTGGAACCATCCATCCCAAACTTCTTCAACATTTCTTTTACATACTTCTAGTGTGAAATAAAAATCAAATTTTCTATTTGATTGATTTGTAGCCCAAAAAAGAAATTCATCTCACTAAACATAGACATATCAAACTCTTTTTGCATTTCTTCAACAAAAATTTTTCACATTGTTTCATTTCCTCCAGAGATAATATCATCAACATATACAACCACTATCAATATTTTGTCATTTTCAATTTTGAAATAAAGATTGCTATCTATTGTACCTTTATTGAAACCTTGGTGAATCAAATATCTATCCAACCTTGCATACCAAGCTCTAGGAGCTTGCTTCAATCCATATAAAGCCTTCTTTAATCTGCAAACCATGTCTAGTTGATCTGATGATGGATGAGCATCCATGGTGAAGGGAAATCCTTCTTCAAGAAAAAAAGATAGCATTTTATTTTGATTTTCCTAAGGTTTGGTATTTTATGTTTTTGGATAAATAACTTGTAATATTTGGTCAAAATAATATTTTAAATAAATTTATCTTTATTAAAGTTGCAATTTTTGGCGTTGGAGATAGTTGTGGAAGAAATTTAAAACTTGAAATTCAAAAATATGTTATTGGGCATGAGATTTTGGAGTTACAACTTTTCATAACTCAAATTATTTCCTAAATGATAAAAAAATAAAAAAATGGGTGCCCAAGATTGAGTTGTTTGCTTTTTGCTATTCTGGGTCCTGTTGAGTGGAGTGTCCTGTCGAGTGGAGTGGGAGTGGGAGTTCGAGTTGTCAACCAATTTTTCCAATTTCATGAAAGTGGGTTCAAATATGTCTTTTAATATTTTTAATATGTTTATTTAATGTATTTTATGAGGATTTTGACCAGGTTGGGTTGTGGAGAATGCAGAGTTAGATGAGAGCTAAGGTTGAATGCAATATTTAAGTCTTAGCTTGTCAAATTCAAAGGTTGTTTCTCCAGATTTTTGGAGAAGCCTTTTTTGGGGTGTAGAAATTTCTTCTTGGTCAGATTGAAGTCATTTTTGTGTAGGTTTTGGGAGGTGTTGCAGAAAAAATGGATTATGATATCCATTATTGAAGATTAGCAAAGTTGGTGGAAGAAGGTAGATTGAAGAGTCAATTTCATAGTGCAAGTGAAGGTTAGGAGCTCCAAATGAAGTGAAATTTCAGATTGTTGAAGGAAGACTGTTGTTGAAGCACATGTTGTAGGTTTAATGGTGTTATATCATATTTCTAGAGGTTTATTATAAAGCCAACAAGCTTATGCACTTGTAATAAACACATGTATTACATATTTTATGAGAAAATAGTGTATTTTTTTCTCATTTTGAGACACAAATATGGAGTTTTTTCCTATGCCTATAATTGCATGTCTTATTTGAGTTTATTTATGGTTTCTTAATCATAATACACCAATTGGGTTGTGTTTGAATCATTTGATTTAAGTTTCTACTTCTTGTTGTAATAACACAATGTTATGCAAACAATGAAGTTTTGGGGTTTGAACACATTTCCTTTGAAATTTGATTTTCACTTACAGTTTGGTTGAAGGGAGAATATCCATTATTTGAGAAGGTGTTTTTGAATTCTTTTGAGTGTGTGTTTCCCTCTTACATCATTTGACAATTGAAATCCTTCTGGTTGTTCCATGTAGACTTCTTCCAACTCACCATTCAAAAATGCAGACTTTACATCCATCTGATAAAATTTAAAATCTTTATATGCAACAAATGCCAAATTTTTTTTGATAGCTTCCATCCTTGCCACCAAAGCAAAGGTCTCATGAAAATATATACCTTCTACTTGTGAGTAACCCTTACATAGAAGCCTTGCCTTATTTCTGACTACTTCTCCATTCTCATTCATCTTATTTCTGAATAGCCATCACTACTGTATTTGACTACAAATTCCGACGAATATTCGTCGAAATTTTGACAAACTATTGTCGAATTTCCGACAAAACACTATTTTCAATTTCGTCGGAGGATTTTTGTCGCTTTAATGACCAACTTTTATTCGTTGAAACCACGACACAACATCGTCGGTCAACACCACGGGAAATGTTGGTGGTTTTCGTCGAAAAATCAACAAAATTTCGTCCATATATCGATGACAAAAAACACAAAACATTGCATCAGAGGTATAGCAACCTCGTCGTAGTTTTTGTTTTGTCGGACTACTTTGTCAAAATTTCAAGAAAGAGGAGAATAAATTGTGACTAAAATTGTGTCGGAGGTATAACAACCTCGTCGCAAGTTTTTTTGTGTCGACGTACCTCTTCGTCGAAATTTTGATGAAACATTGGAGTTTTTAATTTTTAATTTTTTTAATCTGCCACCGTGGTGAAAAGTTAGCAATTGCATTTGGTTTTTGCCAAAGGTCTTTAAGATCACCAATTCAAGTAATTGAATCCCATACAATGAAGAAGATGTTAAAAAAAGAGCCTCATGAGTTGTTGAACATTATTCTCCTTAGAAGCACACTTAACAAAGATCCACTCCTCTAGATCTATAGTTGTTTCTTGATGTATTTTAAGACCATCCAAAATTTTAGCCCTATTTCTCTACCTAGCATAGTGATTGGACTATGCTAAATGAATACAATTTTCATCTTGATTTTGTGCTTCTCAAAGAAGAAAAAATAATGCACAAATGATTCAAAGGTGAGCATCCAGGTATCCTCCACTGCTCTCAAACATACTGGACTAGAATGTACAAACATTTATAGAGCCAAATACTTTTCCTGGCCAATGCAAATGTTAGAAAACCCAACAAAATAATAAATAGATGCTTAAAATTCATTCAAACACAGAGATAACTGCAAGATTGATATGACTGCATGGTTTATCTCTTCTTTTTAGAGAGCTTCTACAACATTTGGTGTTATAATAACCACTCAAAGGTGGGGGCTACATGGTCAACCATTAAATTCCCACACATGTTTCCTTTATGATGAAAGCATAAATAATCCTATTTCTAGCTACATTAAGTTCCAACTCCACACTATGACTTTCAACTTATCATCTCTCTAACTCCACTTTGTCATCTTAACACTCATATTGCTGCTCATTACATTCTCCATGTGTTTCTCCTGAATACGATATAATTTTTTAAATAACATATCAATATCTCTCATGCATCTTGTGCATCCCTCACATATTATATCCTACAATGCGCATCGAAATTAATATTAATTAAATGAAAATCCTATGTTAACATTTGCCTTCTAATTTACTAGCTCCTACAATTTGTCTGCTATTACCGTGCCATTATGTTTATTCTTCATGGTTTCTTCCCCTTGCAGGATTGTCTTACATTCTTGGTCCATCTTATTATCCTCTCAATTTTTCACAACTTTCATCTTACATTTCATGCATTTCCTTTTTATGGGAAATAAATATATTAAATACCATTGTGAAAGCAATCATAATCTAACTAAATACTAAAATGCCATAGTAAGAAGGAAACAAATCAAAGCAGAATGAAATGAAACTTTGATTCAACAAATCTCTAAGTTTTCAGGTCTATTGTGGAGAACTTCACAAAGCTTCCACAGTGGTAAGTCTCATAGTCATGGAAATTGTAGACAAACTGGGAGAGCATTGAGCACTATTAGAAAATGTTTTGTTATGCTATGAACCAAGAGTCTTGATTATTGTTGAATATTGGAATTATAATTGTTAATTAAATATTAAAGCCCTAAATTAGAGGATGTATGTGTGAAAGTTTGGTTGTGCATAAAGCAATATAATGGTCTATACTTAGGAATAGCATGTGCACATGTTTGCTTGGCCATGAAGCAATGCACTTTTCAGATAATTATAGGAAAGATTTTATTGTAAACATAAGAGGGTCTTGCATCTATATAAGCATGTCTCCTATGTGTATGAGGCACACAGTGAGTTGAGATATATTAACACATATTTTGTAACAAGAAGCCAAAGGAGGTAGTGAGTGAGTTTACAATAGCTCCCTTGGGCAAGGTGGCCTATAAGTAACAATGTTGTGATGTGAATATAGAGAAGCTTGCGGTATTGTGTTAAATTTGTGTATGTGATTGCACATGTATTCTTTACAAATTGACAGGTTGCACTTTGCATCTCCATAGTAGGAATCAACATTGGGTCTTTTGGATCCATCTATAGTCATGGAAATTATATACAAACTGGGAGCATAAACCACTATTAGAAATTGTTTTGTCATGGTATGGATCAAGAACCTTGATTATTGTTGATCCTAGATATAGACTGATTGAAAGAAACATCATTAGGACTTTGGAATTACAATTATTTGATTAAATATGGAAGTTGTAATTTATGAAAAGCATGTATGTGTAAACGTTTGCTTGCACATAAAGCAATGTAATGGTCTATGTTTAGGAAAAGCATGCATATAGGTTTGTTTATCTCCTATGTGTGTGAACACTCACAATGAGTTAGATAGATCAATCCATATTTTGTAACAATAAGTCAAAGGAGGTAGTAGGCGAGTTTACAAATTTTTATACATAGAGGAGCTTCAAGTATTGTGTAACTATAAAATTTATGTATGTGATTATATGTTTGTGGTTGCACATGTATTCTTTAATTTGCAGATTGACAAGTTGCAGTTTGCATATCCATAATAGGAATCAACAAGGGATCTTTTGGATCTGCTGTGCACTTTAGGTGAGACTTCCCTTCCAATGTTGGTGTTCCTCAAGATTGGCAAGCTGGTGTACAAATTGATTATTCCTAGTCAGAAATCTTGAAGTTCAAAATAGGGTGGAAATCTAATCAACAATTGCTTCTGTTGTTGGGACCCATTCTTTCTGCTATGGGAGTGATTTTGAAGTTCTGGGTTTTGCAAGTTTTGCATTTAGAGAGGAAAATAAATATGTGTAAATTGTGTGTGGCAAGGGTTTTATTAGATAAATCATTGTTTAGGTTCATTGCAGTTTTTGTTGCAGATTTTGAAGAATTCTTGGTGTGCTCTATTTTCTGTTGTTGGTGCATGGGTATGGTATTAATGTTGTACGAAGCATAGGTGTTAAAGTCACATGTAACACAATTATTCAAATTATAGAAGTTTGCAGGTGGTATCTAAAGGAAGACAACTACTTATTTTTGGCACAATTGATTAACAAAAATATTTAGTCGTGATACATTCTTCATCCTTAATTCTGGTATGACAAATATGTCATATCCATTACCAAATATTATTGCTATTTGAGAGTCAGATCTTCTAGCAAGTTGCATAGAATGAAGATGGAATAGCTACACTATAGGCACAAGTTATTTTGGCCACATTAAAGAATAGCTCAATGAAGCACATCAACTACAAATGATCAAGTGTAAGACAGTGTGAGCAAGTTGTGCCAGTCCATAGGAAAATGGCTCAAAACACATACATGATGCACTTGTCACATACAAGTGTGTGCACTTAGAAGCACACAAGGAAATAATTTTACAGATCTGGCACCAGATATACAAGACAAGAAGTAGATAATTTATGAGAGACACTAGGAATTTTTGGACCATCCAAAATTTTGGCCCTATTGCTCTACAAGAATAGTGATGGACTATGGGATGTCAAAGGATGATAGGTCAATGGAATATGAGATGAAAGATCAACAATGCATAGTGACTTGATGAATACGGGTGACAGTGCACAATCTTTACTTCAATCTTTGAAGAAACTTGAGAATGCAAATAGATTTAAAGTGTGAGAAGAAAGTTGGATTTGCTTCGATCTGTAGGTAGCAGTACCTATAGGTGCTCAAGGTCATGGTGTGTTTTTTGCGTTTATCAACGCATCTCTCGTGGGTAATTACTACGTTTGTTTTATGCACATCAAGATTTTTTTTGTGAATAGTCCCTGCATTTTTTTTAGGCAAATTGATATATTTTTCATGCATGCTTCCTATGTTTGTTTTAGGCAAATCAATGTAGGAAAATAACATCCAAAAATAGATGCTCGGTTACTCGGTTGAGCAATAAGTATTTTATTCAACTGTAAATTGGCTATTCCAGCTACTGACCTTTAAAGTGTTGGTCTGGAGGCATGTAGGCAAAGGAGCTTTGTTTGCTTCAATAAGTTCTATTGCTTCAACAACAGGGAACATCTGAAGTTTGGAGACCACAATTTATAGTCATTCAACACAATATCACCTCATTTAACTTTATTCTGAAATTCACTAAGTTGCAAACAAAGTGCTAAAATGGCAATCAAACAAATCACTGGAATAGATATACCAACAAAATTCCAAAAAAATAGGCTTCAACCTCAAGGAAGGTCTGGATCAAATAGTCATTGTAGCCATAAAATACAGACAAATCTGCAACAAGCCGCTCGGTATAGTCCTTCCAACTAGATCCTTTTTGCCTTAAAGCTTTGAAATTGGACAAAATTCTAACAACTGATAGAGAAAGGATCGATATGTATCATTAATGAACACTATCAAAATGGATGAAATGAGTGATGCCTTGTAATCTTGAAAACAATGCAACAACAATCAAAATTAAAACATTACCCTCTTTTATTCTCCTCTTAAGGTTTGGGAGGTCAGGTGGGTGCTTCCCCTCTTCTTCAAGCTCCTGAAAATTAGTACAAAACATATGAACAAAGGCAAAGAATAAGAAAGAGATCATCATAACCCAGTTCCCTAAACCTTCTAAACCTTCAGTTTCACCTCGACATGTATACAAAATAACAAATGCTCAAGCAGACGTTTCCCCACAGAGTCAATATGGCATGAAGCATATATGTGGGTGTCTGTGACACCAAATGTTCAATTCAAGCATTTTACATCTCACTCAGGCCAACAAGAGAAAACACAGATAAGAAAGAGACAAGTATTTATTGAACCGAAAGACACAGAGAGATGGAGAAATTATATTAAAGTCGATGAATAACAAAAGTATACAAGAAGTTAGAATAGCTAACAAAGCATTTGGGATAAAAATCAACATGGAAAAATGACATTTATGATCATATTGAGCACTAAACCGTAAACCCAGGGAAAAATGCAAGCATCGAACAAAATTTACTGTTATTCTTCCAAAACTTCTCAAACATCCAATCAACTACTTATATACATGCAACTCCTTTCTTGGGCCTTCCTAGATATATCCAAGATCATAAGGCTTGGATACAACATTATATGTAGTATATACTCATGTATTGAATAGAGTTCTCTTCCTAGTCTGTATGTTTAAGAATTTTAGGAATAATGAATAAATATAACATAGTATAAAGAATGATTGTTAATGATAGTTGTTTTAACTTACACGCCCCTTTACACCCTCTATTCATTGTAAACTATGCATAACTTGAACATGTTAATAAAAATATAGCCCACATTAACATTGTATGCCACATTAATCCAACCATATGACAAAAGATAAGCGATCTAGCCTCTCGATGAATGTAAGTAGAGAAATTTTAGCATACCTGCAGATGGTACAAAATTTCATGGTTAAGTGGAAGCCTCCCATAAACAACAAGATCCAAATATCCATGTATCTATCTCAATCGAGCCTCTAAACCCTTTAGAGTTGTCAATTTTTCCACTAACCTGTTATGCACAAAAGTCAAATTTTAGAGTTATGTCACCACTAAAAACAAAATAAACAGAGCTTTGAAACCAAATCCACACACAACACAATGTGGTATTCATACAAATCCATACAAACAAACTAAACTCAAAACATTGGAACGGAAACAACTTCAAATTATGATGCAGAGCATGGATTCACTTTACTCAACTGGAGACACATTTCACAATAATGGGCTCTTCATCTAAAACATTTGTATGAGGTTCAAATAGTAAAGAGATTGATGAAAGATAGAGGAATTAAAAAGATACTTGGATGTAGTTGGATTGAAGGCCGTAAATTGGTACATGTTTTTTGTGTAGGAAACATATCACATCCACAAACATGGAAAAGCTATGCAAAGTAGGAGAAATTGCCTTGGAAAATGAAGGCATCAAGGTATAAAGAATCATTTTTTTTCCACCATAGTGAAAAGTTAGCACTTTCTTTCATCTTTACATATTGGTTTGATGCTTTAAATGATGCATTTCTTATATTGAAAAGTGCATTACCTTATTGATCTTCTCTTTGTTTTGAGAATAGTTTAATATTCTCTACTTAACAGGACCAACCATGTGATAGTGGAAGCTCATTTGGCTCCTCCCCCCCTCACATCCCTTTCAATTCCCCATACCCGATCATATAACATTAATCATTCATTCATCCATTAATAACA
This sequence comes from Sequoiadendron giganteum, assembly GCA_007115665.2. NCBI lineage: Eukaryota > Viridiplantae > Streptophyta > Pinopsida > Cupressales > Cupressaceae > Sequoiadendron > Sequoiadendron giganteum. Next base: position 336,643,844 of record CM021110.1, on the reverse strand, counting down.
TATAACATTCATTCATTCATCCTGCATTAATAACATATAACATTCATTCATTAACATATTCACATTCATTCATTCATCCATTAATAACATATAGAATTCATTCATTCATCCATTAATAACATATAACATTCATTCATTAACATATAACATTCATTCATTAACATATTCACATTCATTCTTTCATTTTTTACATATTATAAGAAATATGGTTGTCATAATATGATTACAATCACTTTTTTTTTGTTTATTTTTTGAAGCTAAAAAAAGCTGAAGTGGAGTATCATTTTCTAAATCATCTGTCCCCCCTTCAATTGTTCCACCCTCTTCTCGTGATCCGCCTATTCGTGTACTCACGATGTGGAGGTTGCTCCAAGGGGGGTCTGCTGTAATAATAAAGAAATGTTAAATTGATATGTTTTATTATTATTGTTACAAGTATTTCATTAATTAAAAGAACATTAGAGTGGTGCTCTTTACTTGATGAGGCCACATCATGTTCCTGATCTTGTCTTATAGCCTCATGCTCAACATGCTGAACACCCTCTAAATCCTGATATGGAGTTGAAACATGAAAGGTTACATTAATTAATACACCAATTGCAATTAAATATGTTTAAAAGAACATTAGAGTGGTCCTCTTTACCTGATGGGGCCACATCATGTTCCTAATCTTGTCTAGCCTGATCATGCACAACATGTTGATCACGCTCTACAAGCTCTAAAGTTGAAACATGAAAGGTTACATTAATACACCAATTGCAATTAAAGATGTTTAATTGTATTAATCCATTTTGCGTTTTGTATAGCACATGAATAAATCCAGTACTAGGATGCACACCATGACCTTCATCTGTAGGTTGTGCTCCACCCTCACTAGGCTGCATTCCAATGTCATGTGCAGTATTATAATTGCTTTCCTGTTTAAAACAAATAGGCACATAATTGCTTTATGGTGGAAATTAATATTCAATAGATTGCACAAGTATTCAATTTTAAATAAAATTCATTGAGTTTATTTACCTACGTGTCGGATGCAGTGGAATATTGTGTTTGCCTAGTTAAGACTCTTAGGCGTTCAACCATGATTCCATAGCCTTGCTGGAAGACAATCTTCAGGTCCTCTTCTGTGGGCACTCTATTGAATTCAGAGCCCTGCATTTTTGCATAAGATCATGAATTTTTCTTCTATGGTGTGATAAAATCAAAATTGTTTACAATTTATTATTTGGATGCAATATTTCATTTATTGATACTTACAATTCGTGCGACTAATTTCATATAACCACTAGAGCCAAGTTTGTGCTGCTCATGTTTTTCTATTCTTGCCTTTGTTGCCTTCAATGTGTCGGGCTATGAAAATTTTGAAATACATTAGATTATGTAAAAAGAAAGAGTAATCAATATATAATTACATTGTTGATAGTATCACATACCTTCCTTGGCCCAGTGGTGTCTTTCATTTTTTCTTTTCAGTCTTCTCCTTTCCATCCGACACCAGGTCCTTCCACTCCCTCTCTGGAATCATGGGGGGATGCTCATACTTTTTGTTCTTCTCTAAACATGACCTATATTGGTCCCTCACATACTTTAGATAGGTACCGACTTTCCTAAGGACCTTGGTTCAATTGAATGTGTTATTACCGAACAACACAACTAAACGATTAATGAACTCATCTTTTAAATCTTGATTTTGGGCATTCCACCGTGTACATATGGTGGGCCCAAAGATCTCCAATGTAATATATTTTAGATTTTTATAAAAAAAATCATTTCCTGCAAAATGATCATGGGATCATTGGTCTAAAAAGAGTGATCAATATAGGCACTACTCGATGTCTGCATGCTATGTGTTGCCGGCATTTCAATCGATAATATAGGCATGAATGATGGGGTCGGATGATGTGCAGGAAGATTAGGATCAACACTTGTACCAACCCCTACTCCCTGAGCAACACCTGCAATACCCTGATCATGACTAGCAACATCATAAGGACGCAAAAAATCCTATAAAAAAACATATATTTTAGTTCATGACATAAAAGAGTACAAAATATAAAACTATGAATGAACTTGTGTTATAATTAAAGACCTCATGACAACTTACTTGCAAGTTATGTGCTCTCTTAGTCAATATTTTAACCCTTTCTCTTATCTCATCTGTTTGAGGCACTATGAATAACAACTGAAGGATTTCTTCATTGCATATTTTTTGGGTCTTCCTTATCATATCCAGAGGGTTTGCGAAATATGCTATGTCATCATCACATAATAGTGACTGAACCTCCCTATGGATGCTCTCCTCTACTGCTGGTGCCTTTCCCTGATCAACCAATTGCAACAAGAATATTAAAAACATTATCGAAATTAACCCAATAAACTTATGAAAAAAAATAATAATAAAACATTTTCCTCGTATCTAATTTGTACAATTACAATGAGGTAAACCTATCGGGTAGAAGTGCCTAAAGATGCATTGTGATGTGTGCTCTAGGCCGAATCCTTTCCCTTACAATCAATGTCCCGTTGTGACAAAAAATAAATATAAAAAAAATTACCAAAATGAAACCAATAGACTTACAAAAAAAACATAATAATAAAATGGTATATTGGAGTCATTAATTGGAGGTTGGGTAAAATGGTATATAGTACATACCACCCCCATAGTAACCATGTTTGTATCTATGCGATTCAAATTGTAATCGATTAGCAACTCTTCCCCTGCAGTTATTGATTTTATCACAAATACGAATACACGATTTCCCTCGCGTGCCTCGAATATGCAATTGGGTTGCTTATTTGTTGACCTAGGTCATGTACTATTTATAAACCCTGCAGTATTCCCTGATACTTTTGGACTTCCGTCAATGTACATAGCCACTCCTTTATTTTAATTCTTATCTTTTAGCTGTATATAATTTGCAGACAGTGCATACCTACACATACTTTGTGTATATCGAACCAGCTGCATCCAATCTTTGTAACTGTAATAGGGTTCGACAAACTCCATCAATTCAGTAACTTTGTCATAACAAACCTTTATTCCGTCCATGCAAAATAGGCCCAAACCATGTAATGACGATGGTGCTATGCGATATATCCTCTCGTTGACACAAAAATTAGTGTTTATTGGAGGAAGTTCCTTGGGTGCCCATTGTTTCCATAGATGTTTGTACCTCAAGAGAACCTTGATGCCACCTATGCTCTCATCATCATAAGAACATGATCCCCCTTCAGCAAGAAAAAATTCCATGCGTTTACAAAATTTTCTTCTAATCTTTTGACCTCTAGTTGATCTCCCTCTTTTAGACCTACTACATGTCTCGCTTTCCTCTTCTCTTCATGAATTTCCCTCGCTCGAGGAAGACAGATCTGACAAATACCTATTTGGTGGTACCTGCACTCATAAGGATATTGGATGAAGTTCTTTCATGGTGATGTGATCCCAAGGTGACATTATGATTAATCTATCATTTCATCGCTAGAATTTGACAGGTTATAAGGTAATCAAGTCTTGATAGATTGCAAGTTATTGTTACTACTGTCCAAATGTGTCCATCACAAATGAAATCAATGTATGAAGGAGACCGTCCCTTGCAATGAATGACTTTAAAATATCATCATTTTACTACCTAACACAAACATGGATATTGGGAGATGCAGTTCACTGTAGCTAAGGCTATGGAAGCCTAAAAAACCTAGACTCAGTGATGAATTTTCCTACATGAACAATGTATGGAAATGTTCCAAGGATTTTTGCATGAAAATTGAGGGGAAAAGGTAATGAATGATAGTCATTATCAGTCTCATAGTCTCACAGTCTTAATCCAAGTTATTTGATTTACTAGATTTCTACTTAACGTTTTAACTCCCAAACTTTGTAACGAGTGTTAAATGTGACTATGGTCCACTAGTTACACAACCAAGGCCTCCAATGTATTCTCTAATTTTAATCAAAGAATTTTTCTCTTCATTCAAAGAAATAAACTTGAAGGGAAACACCACCAAGTGGTTTATTGGACACCTACATGACTAAAAATAGCAGTAAATTTACATTTAATGCAAATTTCCATTGAAATTTCTGTAGTGTGCAGAAGAATGGTTTCACCATACATAATATTTTCATTTAAGTTGTCTTGACAAAGACGGATAAGAACACTAATAGACATAATTCAGGTGCACGTGTGAGGAGGTTCAACTGACCATTGATAAAATCCATATGTCTAAGTGGTTAACAGGGAGGGGGTGTGTACTAGGCTTGGTTAAGTCATCATAAGTTTATGCTTTGGCAATAAAAATTATTTAAGTCATCTTAAATCTTCCTATGTCTAATTGCTAGGAGACTTTTGATATGTTTTAAGGTAGGATGAGTGGGTGCATCAATGTTCTAGTTCTCTATGACAAGGTTTCAAAATCTTCAAATAGTGAAAGTTAGTGCTCATAGTCATTTGAAACAACAAAATTTTGATTATGTATGATGGTAGGATTTGATAACTTAAAAGAATTGGCTACCCTAATATGTTCTACCATCAATAGAAGACGACTCCATGCGATACATGCATAGCTCATTAGGGAGTCTCTAGTGTAGGAGCACCTACACCTTATGTTCACAACTGGAGCATTAGAGGTTGATCATAGAAGTGTCTAGTGGGTTTGAAAAGTTGTTTGATGTTTTAATAAGGTCTAAAAGACCATTTATTGTTTCATTGATCCATATTGTAAACAAGATCAAATATGTGAAGAAATTGTCAATGATGGTCAAATATTGTCAAAGTAGGTAGAATAGGTTTTCTTGCAAGGAGTCATATATTCAAGGTGAATAAGGTCTAACAAGACCATTTTCAATGTTTTTAGGGTGCTTAGAAGTCATCTAGTTGATAATGTAAAAAGTTGCAATTGTTGACATTAAAAGTTGTCAAAATTGCAATTTTGCAAAATAATGGGTTGTTAAGTGTTTGTAAGTTAGTTATGGATGTTGGTTGAAGGTAGTTGGGGTCTGAGATGATTTAAAAATCCTTCCAAGGCCCGAGAAAAGGTTGTTGGAGGAGTTGATACCAAAATTTCATATCAAATACCACGTTCTTGAAACAATTTTCTGTGTTTTTACTATTTTTCTGAAGTTCTTTTATGTTATATGGATTCGTACAAGCTTGAAATTCTCTGAGATCATTGGTGTAGATAAATATATGTGTTCCCTTTCATTTTCATTTGTTTTGAAGTGCTAAATCATTGTTTTGTGGGAGAAAACAATGAAATATAGGTACTGCCCTGTTTTGCTTGTGTAAGGGTTTGAGGGCTAAAAACAAATGACATCCACCAATCCACCCACTGTCTTGGAATTGTAACTCAGTGGATTGGTGTGCAACATGGTAGGATAGAGGTTCATTTAATTTAGGGGTCTGTTAAAGAAAGAAACTTGGCATTGAAGTGATGCCCTAGGGCTGACAAGGACAATTTTCTTGTGAATTTGTGGTTGTTAAGTCAGGGTTTGTCAACTTTATGGATGGAACAGTATGAATGAAGGTTGTTTATCTGATTGCAGGATGATTTTAATGTGTTGAAGAAAATAGTTGAGTTAGGGAGGTTGAGTATATGGTGTTTCTCTAAAACCCTAGTGTATTGAGGGAAAATGGAGGGTTTTGTAGAACAGTGACAAAAGGGCCATGGCTTAGCCCAACAATGGTGAAAAATAAATTAAGCTCAACCCCATGGACATTCATCTATAATATTTTAAATTCCAACCAACTTTTTTTTCAAATTTAGCTATATATTTTTAGATTTATGTGACAAAATAGTTTTATCTATATCTATATAAGTTATATTCACTTGAGAAACTGCAATTTCTCATCATAATAGTTGAAATCTTAGAAGAACATGAGATTTCAATCCCATTTGGAAGTAGGTATGTATGTAGTCCTTGGACAAAGGATGCCCCTATGACCCAAGTTCGTAGGGGAAGGGTTTGGGAAAAGCTCCAAGGTTTGAAGTGTTCCTAAATTTGATCAATCCTTCTTTAGTATGTTCAACTAGAGGTTGAATTATGCATTAGATGGTTGTGAACTCACCTTTCCAATTAATATGTTCCCACTATGTAGATTTGAGTCAATTAAAGGAAACCTATCATCATCAAGCTTGCCTACTTTGAGATTTGTGGTATTTAGATTTTCAAAGTCTATTCCAATCTTGAATGAACTTCTAGAGGCATTGTCATTGTGGTTTGCCTTGATGTGAATGTGTGAAAATGCCTCCAAACCTGTCTAAACTAGAATAATCAAATTTTGTGTGTTAAACAATATGAACTTATATCTTGAATCAATGACAAGTAAAAGAGGGTATAAGTTAGCCTCAAGAGCTATTAAGGTCTATTACTCTAAGAAATAGGGTCATGATAAAATTGACCATGACTTGGCTATCAAAAAGTTAACAAAACTTGCTAACTTTGTATTCAACTATAATGAGGTATTTAGTCATTATGATTTGATGGGTGAGAAACTCTTAATAGGTACTAAAGATCTACCTACATATATACTTGAACTTATGTTGAGATTAAGATGGAGTTCCTTATGACCACCTTTCCTAACAATAGGTAATTAATACCAAGTATATTGAATATGGTGGATAAATGTATGCTAAGCTTGATAATTAGTAATAAACAAAATGTGATATACTCAAAAGTAGAATATTTTGTAATATTACATTTATGGATTTAACTTATGTCTACTAACTAATGTATTTTTCAAATAATAATTGAATGCAGTAAATGGCCTTTGAGACCACTTTATGAGCTTGTATTTATGTATGTGGCCAAATAGAGGTAAACTCATGTGGGTTCAATGTTTTACTTGTGATATGGATTTTGATCCCAAGACCTATAGGACCATTATATAGTTTAGTGGATCCATTAGGGCTATTGTAATCAAATTAACTAGCCTAGGGTGTAAACCCTTTAAACAATATGCATTAGATCAACATTTTGATACTTTCTAAGTGTCTCAATGTTGAACAAAGATTGATATAGGACTTGACTTCTTAGCATCACAAGTAGGGTTGAGAAAGGGAATCTACAAGGGCATTTCAATCTTGATCAATGGTAGAGGCATCTGCAGCTCTAAGTGGGCAGGTAAGTAGCTACGTTTTGATCCATTTGCAGAGTTGAAGACTACAAAAATTTCTTGGGCATGCATGCTAGTCAAGGTCGTATGGCTGAATACAACTATTTTATTTTTTGTCTTATCTTATACCATTTTACGAGAATGGGGGTGCCAATGTACGAGAAGATCTTTGGAAAGGCATGAAAATTGTAGGTTAAAGAGAATGGGGGTGCCAATATAAAAGATATAAATCACTTACAATACTCATTGTCCCTTGGTCGTCGATTTTCCCTGAGTGCCCTCAACCTCATCGCTTTGGCTTTCCTCCTGCCCTGTTGCACTAAGCTATGTGTGCTCTTGTGCGCGCGTATTGATATGTAGGGTTTTTCGCTCCTCCAAACTCTTCCTGATTGTTGGTATTGACCTTTCACTTCTCCAATTTGACGAGCTACAACCTGAAAATAAGGTTTTGACGAAAGTTTTAGAGTATGTTAATTAAAATGAAAATTATGGTGCCATTTAGGTTTTAATATTCTACATAGCTAAGTATATATTAGCTGTATTTTACATAATAAATAATATAATTATTCTACTTATTATAATTATAAATTATATTCTTTAACAAAATTATTAAATACATACAAAATTATTATAATTAATAATTAATAATAAGTATATTTTTTATATAATACAAAATATAATTAATATAATACAAAATATAATTAATATATTATATATATAATCTAGTCTAATATATAATGTAATATTAGATTAAATTATATATAATATAATTATATAATAATATATATAGGCTTTTACCTGATATTTTAGAGGATTTTACCATTACACTACAACTGGTTTACCATTAAATGGCAGTTGAAACTTGTTTTCCAACAACACAATAGTGGTTTCCAGGCATGAGATTTGTTTCAAGCTCAAATCTCATAATATATGTAGCCTATTAGCTAATACAAAGAGAGAAAATAAAAAGTTAGAGAATGAGAGAAAGAGATGAACTTAGATAGATAGGGAGAGAGAGAGAGCATGAGAGAGAAATATAAGAGATACAAAGGAAAAGAGAGAGAGGGAAAAGAAAAACTAAATTTTGATTGGTTGTTTCATGTCAACAATCCAAGGATGGCATGTGTCCTTGGGGAGTTATGCTTAAGGTAGCATGCCATTTGATTAAAGATATGATAATTCTCCTTTAAGACCTCTTCAATGTACCCATTGCACACTTAAGGAGACAAAGATATATATGGAGAGAGAAAGAGAGAAAGAGAAAGGAAGAGAAAGGGAGAGGGAGATAGAGATAAGATATAGATAGGTGGAGAGATAAAAAAGAGAAAGAGAGCAAGAGAGAGGAAGCAAAATGAGACAAAGGAGGATCAAAGATATAAATAAAGGGTTAAAAAGAGGGATACAGAGAAAAAAAGAGAGAAGAGAGAGAAACAAAGATATAGATAGAGATAGAGATAGAGAAATAAAGATGGAGACAAATATATAGAGAGATAGACATAGAGATAGAGATAGAGATAGAGATAGAAATAGAGAAATAAAGATGGAGACAAATATATAGAGAGATAGATATAGAGAGAGATATGTAGAGATATAGAGGAATAAAGAGGGACAAAGAAAGGTAGAGATAGTGACGTAGATAGAGAAAAATAGATAAAGAAAAAGAGAGAAAAGAGGAGAGATACATAGATAGAGATAAAGTCACATAAAGAGATAGGGAGATAAAGATAAATAGAGGGAAGAAAATATATAGAGAGAGAGGGAGATAATGAGAAACATACAAATATAAAGGGAGACAAAGAGATAGAGAGAGGTAGAGAGATAAAGAGATAAGGATGAATAGATAGAGATATAGGGAGGGTGATTGATATATCTCTCCCTGTCGCTCTCTATCTCAATGCAAGAGAAAGAGAAGACTATGTATGTGGTATTTCTAAAGTGGTACTTGGTTCAATTATGTGATGGTCAAGTAACACAAATCAATGCAATATGATATCATTGGATGAGTATTAGTTGGCTAGCATATTATTACTAGATCAATCAAGAGAAAATTGATAGCTAAGTACTTGAATTTTATTTTATTGACACTTGATAAATGCAAGATTATAGAGGTATTATGTTTCTCAATTGAAGTAAAGAAAGTGGTTGACATGGAAGTAAAATATTTTAGAAACTCATAAATGATACATATATAGATATATCTTCTTTATATTATCCTTGTAACTAGTTATGTATCTTCAAATATACAAAATTAAAAGGAATCCAATGCGTATCATCTAATAATAACATAGAAAATATCAAAAAGATCAATAATAATAAAAAATATATTAACTAAGAAGCCATGCAAGCATACAATAGTATATGTTGGTAAAACTATAATATATACAAGAAAGCAATATATGCATACAATGTCACATGTTAGTAATAAAAAAACACATGTCACTATGCGGGGTCAACATGAGGAAACGCTAATTTTTTGGGAATGAAATAACCAAATATATGATCAAAGAATATCTAATCATAAATAGTTGTAGAGTAATTAGGATTTGGTCATATGGAAATTTCTAGGAGAGCTACAATATTTGTAACATCATGAATTAACAACATTAAAAAGTACATCATGAATTAATTATGTAATGGCATAAAAATTAAAAAAATCATGAAATAATTATGTAACCATATAATTCAAATATAATTCTATCAAGAAATCAATATCAAATAGATAATATAATCACATAACTCATACATTTCAATGTCATTGATCTTCTTGTTCAATATCCAACTCTTTGTCTGTATCATTCGATCTAGATTCGACATTGTAAGGATTGGTCATATCATCATCATCGTCATTGATATTAGTTTCGATAATGTCATCATCCACATGGATATCATCTTCATGAACATTAAATCCTACATCATCATGATCTAGTTCCTCTTCTTCGACATCTTCATCAGGCACATCATCAACTAACTATTGATCTTGATCATTATCTACATCATCTTCTAGTTCTTCGATATCTTCTTCCACCACATTATACTTTACCAACCTTCCTCTTGGATCATGTCTAACAACAAATGAACAACCCGGTTTTCCTGGAACCTCTGAGTAAAATACCTGCTCACATTGGCTTGGAAGAACATAGGGCTCATTTCTAGCTCGCTCGATCGACCTTGTATTAACCATGGTAAATCCATTATCATGTTCAATAACAGTTCTCTCATGATCATTTTCATTCAATTGTAGCCTGTACCATTGGATGGTGAATATAACTAATTTGAAGGACTTAAATTCACACTCAAGTATATCATCCAAAATCCCATAGTATCGATTTTCTGAGACTTCTAGATGTATGTCGCTTCTAGATGAAACATTAGTCACCTGAAAGACTGCAGTTATCCTAGAATCACAAGTTTTCTTCGTGTCATCCAACTTTTTGATTCAAAATTTATGACCATTGCACCACATAGCCTTGTGGTGTTTCACCTGCAATATGTAAAAATTATTGCATCGTCAGTTGATAAACATATTTATTCTTGGTCGAATGTATGCAAAGAAAAAAAACTCAACATATACATACATCAATATAATTGAAAATAAATAAATAATATGGGTGATTAATATATTTATATGTACCTGTTTATCTCTTAAACCATATGCTAAATCAATTTCCCTTGGTGTAACATTGGAATCTCCATTACGATGAGCTTCTTTAACCAATGAAGCCACACCTTCCCATGGTAATGCATGACCAGATTGTTGACATCGTTCAATCCATACCATCATCCAATCAAGATTGTTTGCGACATATAAATGTAGTGCATCCCACTCTCGACCAACTGATTTTTTTTTTTGAAATTCACAAAAGACATATAATTAGTTAATTACCACGATATACAACCTTAATTTATAATTGATGTATATTGAAGATTAATAATTAAACAAGTACAGTATACATAAAAACCAAATGTAAAATGTATTCTAATTAATCTCCATGACCATCTTATAATTACCTCTCACTTTCCTCAATCTACCTTTCCCCATTAGGTACTCCCCTTCAAATTTGTTAATGGAGTTGGGATCCCAAATGCGATCTACATGGATCTTTGCTGAAAACTTAGGAAGATATTCAGTAATATACACCATGGTCTGGTATACCATATATCCATCCACCATAGAACCCTCAGGATGTGCTCTTTGTCTAACTAAAGCCTTCAAAAATTTCAAGTGCCTCTCAACCATCCACATTGACCTTACGTGTATAGGTCCACACGATTCAATCTCCTCAACTTGGTGTATGAGGTAGTGTTCTTATGCTTTGAAAAATGTCGAAGGCAGACACTTTTGCATTTCACACATTAGACGAGGAATTTTTCTCTTCCAATAATTCATATCTTCTTTATGGATTTTTGTAGATGACAACCATCTACAAGTGATTCAAGGCACAAATATATTAACGAGATTTAAAAAAAATATACAATATATTACATAACAAGTAAAATAAATGGAAAATATAAGATCTATACAACGAATTGAACAAATATCGCTGCTTACCTCATGTATTTTCCAAGATCATTAATAACTTGCTTGACATTGTTGTCGAAGTTGTCTGGGAGAGATAGAGGTAGAACATACTGCAACAATTATAAAATGATCTTTTCATTATTTGTCCAAAAGTAGTAAACATAATACACTGAAAAGTACATGCAGTATACAAATATATATAATATACCAGAATAATTACCTTAATGAAGGTATTAATCATGTGTTTTCATCCCTGACCCAAATTCACCTTTCTTTGTTATGATATTGTTTATGTTCGCACCAAATCTTGTGGGAAATCAAATTTTTCGTATGACTTCTTTTATAGCATTTCTTTGCTACTCCATTAATAACCAAGGAAGGGCACTTATATTAATTTGGTCTCCATTGCTATTTAATTGAATGACATTTTTCATTGCATGATTGGCTTCCTGAATGTCACTACAAATTTTGACAATTTTTTCTTTGTCATGCCTTCCATCCAATATTTTTCATAATGTTTCTGTTATATTCTTTCTAATATGCATTTTATCAAACAAATGCACAATTTGTAGCTACTCATAGTAGGGCAACCTACTAAATTGTCTGGGATAAATTTTCAATCCCTGTGGAAGTCGACCATTAATGTCTTGACGACCTTCATGAAGCATATAAGTTAAACAAATTAACAACGACAATCATTGTCAATTACAACATGAGTAAAAAAAACACAATATAAAAATATAAATTCCAAACATAACATATATGATAGATAAAAAATTTGATCCGATGTATAACCTTGACAATTAATTCTATTATATTCCAACTTCCATAGGCGAGGTGTCATTCTTCGTGGTTTTGATGTAGTCTCTTCTTTCCCATTGAAAAGATGTTTTTCAATAGTTCGATACTTATGATTTATGTGGAGGAAGTGCCTATACTCATCAAACACCTGCTTTCCTAAACTTGTTGAACAACGAGATTTCATCTTTGGACCACAAACTGGACATGCAAATTTTCCCTTTGTTTGAAGATCTGCAAAATCATATATAATTGGATTAAATATGTCAATTTTTATAATTATATATAAGGAATAGATTATTTAAAAAACATGCATGATATCTACTTCATAAAATTAAATATCGTTAAAGTGCAGTTGAACGTTATAACATACCACAAAAATGTGAGCTCTGGGGCATCATGAATTGTCCATACAAGCATTGCATGGAATTGAAATTGTCTTTGTCCTGTTGGTCTAGAGACACCATACATAGTGACGCCATTCCATAACTTTAGTAAATCGTAGTTGAGAGGCTCGATATATACATTCATATCTTTAACTTGGTACTTACCTAGTTGAATGAACATAAACATTACATAATTATTATAACCATTTTACTGCAATAGATATAAATTAATGTACATGACTATTAAATGAAAAAATATAAGTTATTATGCATTAAATAAGACAAATGAGATGCTTCTACGTTGAATAAAATTGATGTAAACAAATACTTGGAACAATCATGGCCAACATTATGTGATCCCTCTTTATTGACATCCATGGAGAAATGTTATTGTTGATAACAAAAATAGGCCACACCGAGTAAATAGATCTCAACTCTCCAAATGGATTGACACCGTCCGCTGCTAATGAAAGCCTGAGATTATGAGGTTCTTCTTTAAAGTGTGGCCATTTTTCCTCCATGTCCCTAAATGCATAACCATCCGCAGGCATTCGAAGAATGTCATCTCCACTTCTATTTCATGCATGGTAATCCATAAATTGCGCTAAGCTTTCACACCTAAATAATCGTTGCATACGTGGAATAATGGGAATATAACGAAGAACCTTGCGAGGAACCTTTTTTGTTAGTTGATCTGTTTGATATCTACTGATATGACATTCCGGGCATTCTGTTGCAAATTCATGTTGTTTATGATATATAATATGATCATTGGGACATGCATTTATTACTTGATACTCCATTCCAATATCTTTCATAATGGCAGATAAATCTCGGTATGAGTGAGGTAAAATATTTGATGGTGGTAACAAAAATTCACCTATCAATCTACAACAAAAAATAAATTTGTTAATATAAAGAATATTAATTGTACATATTTCATCCTTTATTTACTAGTGATGAACTAACAACAATTAAAATAGATGAAAAAATATGACATATATGACATATCTTAACATCTGTGAGATTACTATGTTGGATAAACCATTCATAACCTTCAAGTTCACCAACAACAATACAACAAAAAGAAGAATTGTTTGGGAGCCTTCATAAAGGGGCTCGTATGCCTTCTCAAGTACAGGTAAATCATGAACATCATCAAAGTCATCTCAATCATCATGATCAGCTGTGCCACTGAATGTGTCATGGAGATCAATGTATTTGTACTATCATCTTCAACTGTGTTTTCTGGCACATGATCATCTTCTTCCATAGGATCATTAACTTCATCTTCGATATTCACAACTCCATGTTCCTCCGCTTGCAAAACCAAATTCTCTAGGTTGTGATAATCCATATCATGTGCCCTAGGACACCCCACCTTTATAATAATGATCAACACAAATAAACCATGATCATGATCAAGTTATTTTTTATATATATAAAAAATGTTAAAACGATATTAAACATTTACAAATTCAATCAATATAAAGACATATAATGAACAACTTACCAATGAACAATAATCATGCCCCCCTTCAACGTGACCATGCTGCCTACAATGTTTCTCAGTTGTTGTGATTAAAAGTCTTCTCGTCTTTAAACCCTTGCAATTATTGCAAGGACAATAACATTTCCCATCACCCTTTCTTTTCAATCTAGCCCACATTCTAGCAATTGTCTCTTCATTTTGTTTTGCACTAATATTATCTAACATGATTTTTTTTACCAAGCAGCTTGAATATTTAGATCTTCAAAAAATATCAAACTCACACTCCAATAATTTTTAATCATAGACAGGTAACAAAATCTAATAATTCTAATATGCTGCACCAAAAAATTTTGGCCTATAACCTCCACAACTATCACAAGTATCACAAATTCGCAAGTAGGGAAAATTCAAAAGTATAGCATGAAAACACTGTCGGCACAACTCACTTTTATTTATTAATATTTATGCTTGACGTTCGTCGAAATTTTGACGAAACTCCTGTTCGTCGAAATTTTGACGAAAATCACTGTTCGTTGAAATTTCGACGAATGTCGGGGACAATTTTTTTAAAAAAATTGAAAAGTACACATTAAGTACACATGTACCCGACGATTCATCTAATTGTACATCTTTCGTCGAAAAATTTCATCGAATTTTGTAGTCAAATGAGTTAGTGCATTTTGATCCAATTATGTTTTTATTTGCCGGTCTAGGAACCAATTCCTAGGTTTGATTTTTCTCAATTTGCATAAGTTCTTCCATTTCTCTCATCCCATGCTCATCTTTACATGCTTCACTCACTGTCTTAGGTTCAACTTCAGAAAGTAAACACATATTTATTTTAGTAGTAGCAACAACTTTGCTTCTTGTCAATACTCCTTTTCTCTTGTCTCCAATGTTTTGATCTTCTAAATGATTCTTTTGTACATACTTAGGTGTCTTTGCAAACACCACTGAAGCTTCTTCTTCTTCATTCTGTTTTTCCTATTCTTCCACAACTTCTACATCTCTGTGATCAGGTTCATCTAATACATACTCATCAATATCAATTGAATTCTTAAATGCTTCATCAACCTTGACATTTGTGCTTTCTACAATCTTTCTCAGTCTTTTACTGTAGCATCTATAAGCTTTGATTCTAAGGGAGTATCCAAGAAAGATACCCTCATCACACCTTGCATCAAACTTTCCTAAAAAAAATTCATCTCTTCTGATATAACATCTTCTTCCAAATACTTCCAAATACTTTACAGTAGGAATCTTTCCATACCATAGCTCATAGGGATTCTTAGTACTGTTATCTTTTGCTTGAACTCGGTTAAAAACATAAACAATAGTGTGAATTGCTTCTCTCCAGTAAACTTCGAGTAAATTTGCCTTAGTGATCATTGATCTAGCAACTTCTTGTATCATTATGTTCTTTCTTTCAATAACTCCATTCCGTTGAGGAGTTCTCAGAGCAGACAACTGTCTTCTTATTCCATGTGCTTCACAAAACATATTAAACTCATTGGAGGTGAATTATCCACCTCTGTCAGATCTTAAGCATTTGATTTTCATATCCATTTCATTTCCAATCATAGCCTTGAATGCTTTGATTTTTTCTAATGCATCAGATTTCTCTCTAATAAAATTAACCCATGTAAATCTAGAGTAATCATCATTCAAAAGCATAAAATATTTGTCACCTTATAGAATTTTCACCCTTGTAGGACCGCTGAGATCTTTATGAATCAAATCCAGTAGTTCGGTAGTAGATTGTTCCTTTGAGCTAAAGTTATTTCTAGCTTTCTTTCCAAACTGACAATCCTTGCAAATAACATTAACAGGCTTTGCAATCCTTGGTAAATCTCTCACAACTTGTACAACACTAATTCTCACCACATTATCAAAATTCATACGACACATCCTCTGGTGCCATAACCAACTATCAATAATCTGAGACATAAAGCAATGTCCATCAACACCCTTAAGTTAATAAATATTTTCTTTAGACTTCTTTCCAACAACAATCACTGTTCTGTACATTTCCTTATTTCACATTTTTCATCCTTAAATACAAGATTATATCCTTTACTACACATTTTTCCAAGACTCAAGAGATTATGCCTTAAACCCTTAACATAGTAGACATCATCAGTATTATGCTACCCATCAAAACTAATTGAACCTATCCCACAAATCTTAGCACCAATATCATCTCCAAACTTAACTAAGCCTCCATCATATTTTTGAAGTTTAACAAACTTAGTCTTATCACCAGTTATGTGATGTGAACAACCGCTATCAACAACCCAATAGTTATTTTCTTGTTTAGCATGAAGAGCAGAGATTACAGTATCTTGAACTTTCTCCAGAGCACTTTCCTTCACCTGTCTCTCAGTATTAGCAAAAGTAGATTGATCTTTTATTACTAAGAATAAGAAATCATTATCATCAAAACCTCCATAATCAAATTCTTCATCAGAAATACTAGCATCTTCATTCACATAATATGTTCTTTTTATCATCTTCCCTTTGTTATCTTTGCCTTCTCTTTGTCTATTCTTCTCAGCTCTTTTAGGACATCTCAAAGCATAGTGACCAATTCCTCCACAACTAAAAAATTTGAAATTTAACTTACCTTGATACTTACCAGAGCCCTTTTTCATTCTTCTTACAAAGTTAGCTTCCACTTCATCGAAGTTCTCTTCATCTGGATCTTCAGCTCTTGTAGCCTTGAAAGCAGTTTCTGTTTTCGATCTATTTCTCAAGCTAGGCTTTCTTATTTCAAATGATGTTAGAGTACCCAACAACTAATATTTAGTATAGGTCTTATAATCTACAATTTCCTCAATAGCAGATACCTTTTCACTATATGCATTAGGGAGAGTTCTGAGAATCTTCTTTACTATCCTAGATTCATCCATTGTCACACCAAGTCCTCACATTCCACCTACCATCTCATCCACTCTCTATACATAGGATTTAATGTTCCCATCTTCAAACATTCACAGGATCTCAAATTGTGCCTCCAAGTTTTGCAACTTTGCTTCTTTGACCTTTTCATATCCTTCATGAATCTTTTCCAATGCATCCCAGACCTCTTTAGCGGTCTTCAGATTTTCAACTTTAATTAATTTGGAATGTGAAAGAATATTCTTCAGAATGAAATTTTCCTTATTGTTTGCTTCATGCACCTTGATCTCATAATCTGTATTTGGACCATTAGCAGGAGCAATGTATGCAGTCTTATAAGTTTTCTCAACATCATATCCATAGAATTCCAGATATCCTTCCATCTTTGTCTTCCAGAAGGCATAGTCAGTCTCATCGAACCTAGGACACTCAATAATGATCTTGCTTGCCATCCTGGACCTTCCTTAAGTAGTTAAGCTCTTTTCCAAGGAACTTGGCTCTGATATCAATTATTGAACAAGACAACTTAGAGAAAGGGTGAATTAGTTGTAATAATTTTAAAATTTGAAACTTTCACTGGAAGTTAGATCAATTACCATTCACAAATTCTTTACTCTGCTAATGTGATTAATCATTAAGTGTAAAAGCAAAAACTGAAAGAAGCAAAACCATACACACAATAACACCAGATTTACATGGGAAAACCAATGAGGAAAAAACCACGGTGATGATTATATCACAATATAAAGAATTTCAAAATCGAATACAAAGGCTCACCACTAGTAAGGTTGACTGCCAAAACAATACTTGTCAAAATCAGGACTTACTGTCCAAATCAAGACTTACTTGTCAAAATGAGGGTTAACCACTTGGAAGACTCACTGCCACAAAATTACAAAGAAGATAAAAGAGATTTTTTATAGAGAAAACAATCTCAATGCAACATAGATTTCCACCACAGTTTGCTCACACACTTGCAAACATGCTTGAATGATAGAGTGCACCTTCAACTCACTACCTCCAAAAAATCGCCACTTGAATTTTGCACTAATCTGCTCAAACTTGCATTACACACACACTATTTCGCATCTATCTTGCTCTTGCATTCATATTTCACAAACATCTCAACTTATATTTATACCATCTTCAACCTTGAAACTCATCCAAGGTTGGCTATACACCATTTGTATTTACAAATTCAAATTATGTTAGCACCAAAATATTCTACAATGGAATTAGAATAAGGGCGTCGACCCAAACACACACTTAGTGATGACCTAAATAAGTCCCAACACGTCTCAACATGCTTCCATGAACTTTGTGAGTAGTGTTTAACACAAGGTCGACCAATACTCGTGTAAAACACATGGGTAAAAGCACAAAGTTGTGTTACACTTTATAAAAAAAATGACTAACACTGATCCAACTTTTAAACTTGAATCACTAAAAAGTGACATATATGTTTTGAATTTTGAAATGATGTAAACTAGTAAAATATGTATTTTTTAGTATATTTTATGTTTGTATTTTTTAAACTAGTTTTTAATAAATTAACACTATAATTTAATTGTCGATAAAATGCTAAAAAATGCAGTTGTATGAGACGTCAAACCTTTTATAGTAAATTTTATTTTATTTTATTCAAAATTTTTGTGTGTATTTATAACTTGAAACCTTAGTGCATGTATATATTTGTTTCCAATTTTGATAAATATATATTTTTAAATAAATATTAAAATGTGTGTGAATTAAAAAATAGTTATTTCCATGGGATGTCAACTTTCATATTAAATATTTATCTAAAATGGAAAAAAAATATACCATCTTGAAATAGATTCTTTTATCTAGTGCATCATAATTTTTCAATTTATTTTTAATAAGTTTTATTATTTTTCCTTGGTGTGGTAATGAAACTAATATTTTGTGCTAATAACCTACTTTTAATAAAAATAAATATAAAATATAAATAATAATTAAACTATTAAAATAAATATAGTTTTGAAAACTACATTTATGGATCTACAAAAAGGTATTTTATATTTAAAAAAAATGTTATTTACATTAATAGAAGTTATTGAAACTTCAAGTTTTTCAAATAATTTTATTTTTTTGGTAAGTTGGACTCAAAGTGATGCTCTATATATTTTTAGCCAACAATTTTAGTTGAAAAATTTGTGGGAGTATCTAACTTAGCTAGAATGAATCTTACTAGATCATATGTTTGACCAAAATTGATTTTTATTTAGAAATACTTAAATTCAGTTGTGCTGATAAGTTGGTTGAAAGTGTGACATAGCTTTGTGCTTTTACCCACATAAAACAATTAAGCACACATAACCTTAACATGATCCAATATCTCCAGACAACAAAATTAACTTGAACATGATCATATCAGCTTACTCTTAGAACCTCAAGTCTTGAAGCCAAAATTCAAAGAAATCTAAAGCAACTACATTTCTCCTGGACCTTAGCTAGATACACCACTACAACAGAATAGGAAAATAGGGCCTAAAATAGCGTTGGATTTTAGTGTACTTTTGTTCACGAACTGGGCAATCTGGTTGGTGCAAAACTTGATGCAAATAGGCATGATCTTTTCGGTGCCGACTTTTATGCCGATGTTGACGCCGAACGTAGTGCTAGACTTAGCGTCGTGGTTAGTGTCGGGAAATTACAGCGCCCCCACTTGTGCCTAAAATAGCGCCGACAATTAGCAACGAAAATAGCCCCTCTGTTAGTGCCAGAAATAGCATCGAAAATAGCGACAGAAATAATGCCAGAATTAACATCTGAATTGGCACCTAGTTTGGCTTCCGATTTTGCTTCTATGTCTACTCCCATTTTTGCTTCTAGTTTTGCTTCCAGGTTTGCTTCTGGTTTTGCTTTCGGTTTTGCTTCCAGTTTTGCTTCCAGTTTTGCTTCCGATTTTGCTTCCATTTTTGCTTCTGGTTTTACCTCCAATTTTGTTTTTAGTTTGGCGTCCACTTTTGCTTTCAGTTTTGCTTCCGGTTTTGCTTCCGTTTTTGCTTCTAGTTTTACTTCCGATTTTGCTTCCATGTTTGCTTCCATTTTTGCTTCCAAGTTTGCTTCTAGTTTTGTTTCCAATTTTTTTCTAGGTTTGCTTTTAATTTTGCTTCCAAGTTTGCTTCCAGTTGTGCTTTCGATCTTGCTTCCAATTTTGCTTCCAGGATTGCTTCTAGTTTGGCTTTCATTGTTGCTTCCTTTTTTGCTTCTAAAAATGCTTCTTATTTTGCTTCCATTTATTAATTTAATATGTTTTATTTCAATTTAATTAGTTAAATATATCGTGCCTCTTAAATAACTCACATGATTATAGAGTAAGTAATTTAATTATTTAACTCATATGATTAAATAACAAGATAATAATTATTTTTTGGGTCAGTAACACAATTTTTTTGTATTGCTTGTAAAGATAAAAAAGTACATCTATTCTTAAGTGTCATTACCCACCAAAAGAGCTTAACACTTCTCTAATTTGTTCAATTACGTTATGGAGGTGTCGGGCATTCATTTTACCTTTCATCACGACCTGAACTATTATTGTAACATGATCATCATCTATAATTAAAACAAGTGAGTCAAATATCTATAATTTAATTGAATTTGACAACATCCATCTTGAGCTATAAATTGAAATCATCATACGTAATAAATATCCATCCAAAAATCATCGACCACTTTTAATATATATAAATTGACAAGTCAATATTGATAAGATCATCATCATATATAACTAAAACAAGCGAAAGCCAAATATGCTAGTACATCAAAAACATGTCAAAATAATACATGTCCAACAGTTGACATAAGTGAAAATGATACATATACAAATGATATAAATAAAATTGATAAATTATGTAACTCAAATTGATACAAGTCAAGATGATGCATGTCCAAATGATATAGTGAAAATGATACATGTCAAAATGATACAACTCAATAATATAATACTGCAGGCCGTGAAAATGATACATATGATAGTAACCATGAAAATAGTCATCATAACAATATATCACCAATGATCCATAATGCAGTCTATATGATCATGAATGTCACTGGTTATTACCACCAACTGTCTCATCATCATCATCATCGTCGTCGTCGTCATCGACCTCAGTGTATTCCGTATTTGTGTCATCATCATCCTCTACCATGTGATCTATATCGGCAGAACCAATATTTTGTGGATCTATATCATGTTGAGGATCACTTGATCTTTTGGAAGACTCGTGTTTTGCAAAAAAAACATTTAGAATGAAAATTTATTATTTATTTCATGCAATATTTTTTTTTCATTATATATCTAATATTACAACATATGAGACGAAACCATAATCATATTACATCATATCAAAGTGCACATACCATAATAAAATTTCAAAAAAGTTACAGCTAATACTGGTGAGTCAGGAGAAACTTCAGCTTTCAAAAACAAAGCCAATTAGGCTGACAACATTGAAAATTAAATCCCTAGCAGTATTTATGTTAAGGAAATTTCCTTTAGATGCAAGGATTCAAAGCACATCAACCATGTGGTACAAATGATTAAATCCCAGAGACGATCTATAGCAATGAAAGAGTCTAAAAATTATTAAATCCCTAGCAGTATTTATGTTAAGGAAATTTCCTTTAGATGCAAGGATTCAAAGCACATCAACCATGTGGTACAAATGATTAAATCCCATAGAAAATCTGTAGCAATGAAAGAGTCTAAAAAGGAAGAGAGAGCTACATTGGTGACTCGGGAGAAACTTCAGCTCTAAAAAACAAAGCCAATTAGGCTGGCAGATGTGTGGATCAGGCCAACATTTTATGGAAGAGGAAGAAAGATGACTGGAACTCATGTATCAAAACATTAAGCATGCATTCTTCCAACCAATAGAGAAGGAGATGATTACTTTGCTTCATTTTCATTTGCATAACCATATCATGGCATGGGAACCAATAAGATCAAGGATGTCCACTTTTATGTGGAGGTAATGGATGTGGTCCAAACTTTAGGAGGGGCAAGAAGGTCAATGCATGATCCTGATGAAATTGGGGAAGAACAACAAGAGAGGGACAAGACAAATAAAATCAATGCAGAGTTTCAAGGATTTGTCAAGTGAGTAAGAGAGCTATGGGAGTAGCTTCATCTAAAATATTTTGAACTAGAGTTTGATTCAACTCCTATGGAGGTGGAGTTGGGAGGTGATTATATTTGGCTTCCTTAGTTGTTGATCTTGTTGAGGTGAACTTTTCTCCTATAGAGGTGGAGGTTGAGGGTGCTGGAGTCTTCAGAAGGTAGTGGACTTGATGGTCATGTCATTCTCTCCAATTGAGGGGAGCTCCCTCTTGTTGAGGTGGATTTGGAGTTGGTTTCCTAGTTCAAATAGTGGCTTTGTGTCCAGTGGTTCGTTGTGCTCTCTAACTCCCCTATTGAGGTGGGGTTGTTGGATTTGCTGGCATTTTTGCTTAAGGGTTTGATGTTGCCTTACACTATTAAGTAGGTTATCTTTTTTGGTTCAGTGGTGTCATCCATGAACAGCTGGTTTGTTGATAACTGGCAGATGCAGGCAGGTTCTTTGTGTATCTAAAGACTTTTGGTTTCGATTAAAACCAGGTTGTAAAAGGGTTTCGGGCCCTTACTTGATGCAAACTATGTAGTCATGTCTATCTTTTAGAGGCTGTCATTGGGCTGCTGATGGTTTGTGTTTTATCTTATTTGCAACTTGTTTTTCTTTGATAGATTGATGGTTCCCTTCAAAACCGTTATGTACTGGGTTTCAGGTCCCATCAAAACCTGTTTACCCCTAATCAAAAAATAATGTCTGATAATGATACTCCGATTAATAATAACTTATTTGATTGATTTAAAAAAACTACATCGATATTAATACAATATAACCATCCTTTTAACCACTATTCACATATATTAAATATCAAATAGTCAAAACATTTTACCTGCTAATAAAAATGATTCGGAGAGATTTATATATTTTAAATTATTTAACTTTGAACTCCATTTTTTTAAATAACGGCTTAGGCACCACTTGACTAAAAGCACATATAATAATTATAACTAAAGTGCCATAAATTCCAGCTGGGTCCATTTTACATTTACTTAGCACCATAATCTAGGTAACTTCACGCCAGATTAAAAAAATAAAAGAAAGTTACTCATTCTACCCTAAACTGCATTTCCTGGTGCCACCCCAAGCCTGCCTTACTACACATCTGTAGCTCTCCTTTGGCACTAGTAATAGGTATTCACTATACCTGCAATCCAACGATGAAGGGAAGATCGAGGTGGTCAGATGCAACGGTTTGCACACTGCATACCCCCTCTTTCTTGTTTCCTTTGCTTTGATTTAGCAGTGAATCTAGCACCATTGATTGGGGCAACATAAGTTTATTTTGCTTGAGGTATAGAAAGTCTATTTGGTTATAGATGGTGTTCAAGCTAAATTTATATTTTATTTATGCAAATTGTGCTTAAATGAACATTAATAATTAGGCATGGTTTACTTTTATATAATGTTGCCATTGAATTCGCCCAACCATAAGTAGAGTGATAAGACATTGAGTAGAATTTACTCCCTTGCTTTTGACAGTTAATTCCCATCCCAACAATTTATTCATTCCTTGAGTAGATAGTTGAAGAACTGACACCTGCCAAGTGAGAGTAGAGGTAGGCGACAGGTGAGGTAGTTTTATTCAACATTGCATTTTCTATCCATGAAACATTTACTAATTGATTTGATATCGAGGTGGTAGATATTGCACAACAGTCAACACCAATGTGATTTTCAATACTTTCAGATTATTTATTTAATCTCCCTATAAACAGTAACACCATTTATTAAACTTACAAGGGAGCTGATTTAAAGATCTCTACACTCATTTTAAAATATATATGCGATACTTTGTTTGGTCACTCTAGCCTTAAATTTTATCTACACAAAGTCCTTGTTTTAGTTTAAATTGTTAATAGTATGATTTAAATTTATATGGCTTATGGTATGTGTTGATGCAACATTACCTTCGATACAAGGAGAAAACAAAGTCGTTAGTGCACACATGCTCATTCTCAAAACCCAAGGATAATAAAAAATATACATGCAAGGCCAAAAGTTGTCAACACCATGCACTTGCCATAATAGCAGTCTCTCCTATTGACAACTTTGTCGAACCTGAAACTCTAGAAGATATTTCTTGTTGGTTTCTTTTGCTCTAAGTCTACTGTGACAAGACACACTAATTTCACCATTCCTTTATTGTTTGTTTGTTGATAGCATTTGACTAGTATTTCTCTCTATAATTAGACATACTCAAAATAATGTATCTCAGGTTTTATTCTTTTATTTATTTTTATATTTTTTTAAGGGTGATTGAATCCATCATTCACCTAGGTTTAGTCTATACTCTTTTTGGGGTGGTTAAAGGGAAGTTGATAAATTTACAAATATAGTATAGGCTTTTACAAAACTATTTTCTACCTATGTTCTCTGCCTACAGGTTACTTATTGAAACTCAACTTTGAAATGAACTCATTATTTTTGTTCCACAACATGATAGAAGTTTAGAAAAATCTATTTTCTACCATATTATCAACCACAACTTGCTTACAAATAAGCTCCACAATTTCTCCTCTTACAAGGTCAAAGCAAACTATTTTGAATACATAACTCACAACATCACATAACTATACATAAGTTGATAGATGGAAGTTTCCAATTGTAAACTGTTTCCTTGCAATCGACTAGCCATAGGGATGTAGCTCTCCTCCCAACCCAAATGGGTCATCAAGCCCTAGAAGACTCTCACCATTCCCCCGAGTTGTGAGACCAACCAAGAGTAGGTATACACACACAAAACAAGCACATGTATACACACGCATGCCAAGAAAAGGTATACACATAGGAGATTTTAAGGCCTTCAAGCATGCATTTATCCACAACAAACCTACCAGGGACTAAGGAAAAAATATAATACACACCATTTCTTCATTGGATAAGGAGGCCTACCTCTTAACTGGTTTACTTTTTTTTTTTCTGAAAGTCCTTCTACCCATCACTCCTCCTTCCTCTTCTCTCTCGTCACACTTTCCAAGCTCCCCCTTTAAAGCATGTACTCAACCCTATATATAAAGTTACCTTCGGTGCTAGGATGAGGGCTCTTCACCTATAAGTAAACATAGAAAGATATTAATTTTAATTTTTTTTCCCTCCCCAAGGTCCCCTACAAAGGAAAATACAAGTTTTCACAATTAGGTGTTTGGTAGGATGGGATAATTAAATTCATGTTTCTTCACAAGGTATACAAAAGGGAATGGTTAACATTCTTGGTTGGTCTCTTGTTCTCCCTTTCGCCAATCTCTTAAATATCCTTGCACACTCAACGCACACATCAAATACATCCAAATATATAATCAAAGTGAAATGATAGAAGATTTAATTATTGAATATAATTTTCATCTCAACCAAAATTGAAGCATCTACTAACATCCTAACCCGATTAGCTCATTTATGTATTTTCTATAAAAATAATAACGATGTGAATCATTTCACTTCCACATAATTATATGTTCATGGACATAATTATAATATTGACTTAGTCTCCCTATAAGATAATCATTGAATAATTAAATTTAAGGATAACATTATCTATTATTAATTCACTAGAATGAGTATGTCTAGCAAAATACTATACAAACACTAGCTTAAATGATTCCACTTATCATGTACTTTAAAAAAAAAGTTAGCATTTGCAGCCCTCATAATTAATAATACCATCCTTTTGAAAGAGGTTCTAGTAATTCTTAAAACATTATAGTGATTGCAATATTAATCAAAAATCATTTTTAGTTAACTACAATTTAACAATCATCTCAAAAATTAGTTAATTCAACATAATTATCCCTCTTAAAAGAAAATAACCTTAGAGTCATAGCCATTTTTTAATTAGAAATTGATCATAATAATATCAAAACTTATTGAGGGTTAGATATCAACTTACCTTCATTTTAAGGTTTAAATCACCTTACTCTTATTGATACCATAGTCAACTAATATAAGATAATACATGTAATACTTACATGTCCAAGCTTAAGAAGGTCAACCAATTATTTCAAAGTAAATGGAACTAGAACCATCACAAGGTGCTCATAACATGATTTGAGTTACACAAATAGTTGGGCCTTACAATGATAAATTCCATGAAACTATTAGATGAATATTTTCTAGAGGTTTCCTTGCAAGTTTTTTTTTTTTAAATGCAACATTGATTTGAAGGTGCAAATTTTATTTGTATTTGTTTTAAATTCTTTTGTAATTTTCCATTTCAAATTTTGTGTGATTGTTGCAATGTTTATAAATTTATTTTTTTGTTGTTAATAATAGGTTTTGGTTTAACTAATTAGAGAAACATTAGGACAATAGTCTCCTAGGGTTAGAAATTTAGCATGGTATCAGAGCCAAAAGAGTGAAGGAAAATCATGAAGCCAAGGGTTGTGAAGACCAAGGGCTGATGATAATAAAATTTATGTAGTGTTTTTAACTAGAATCCATGCTTCCTTTTTTACCTTAAAATCACAATGGTTTCATGGTTAAATAATAGCTAATAAGTAAGGGATTTATGGATGGATGTTTGCATGATCAAAAACTTTATTTGGCAAGAAATTGCAATCAAAGCTAGTTAAGAATTGTAGGTTGGTTCTTAAAGAATAATCCAACTATTTAATTTTTATTTGGAAAATTCTAAAATACCAAAGCTTTTAAAAGTTGTTCAATGCTCAAATTGAACCATTTTCTCTATAGTTTTGCAAAGGTTACACTAGAAATTGTAAAAAAATTCTAGGTCATTTTTGAAGCGTTAAAAATGACGACTAGGGTTTATATTAGAAGCTATGATTTCATCAACCCATGTGGTTAGAGATTTGCACTGTAGTTGGTAGCTCATGTGAAGAAAACAACCAATGAGATGTTTGATAAAGGTCATGTGGATAATCATGGATGTGATAAAATACTACTTAGTTCCTTATTTAGCAAAATAGAAAGCAATCAAGGAGATGTTTGATACTCTTGTTAGTCTTTATCAGAGTGAAAACATAAATAGGAAAATGATATTGCAAAACAAACTCAGATCCATAGAGATGACTAAATGAAATATTGCTACCAATTACCCGATGAAGGTCAATGAAATTATTTTCACTTTGATGCAATCTAAATTATTCCCATTCAAAATAGGAAAATGAAAAGAATTTTAGCACATTCTATTCTCCATTTTGACGTTTCCATTTGGAAATTATTGTTTCCTAAAATAATAGCCTTGAACATTAAAGACAATAGATATTCGTGGGTGACACTCTTGCTGAACAAGACAATTGAGAGGGGGGTGAATTAGTTGTAGAAAATTTTAATCTTTAAAACATCCACCGAAACTTAGATCAATCACAAATCCTTTACTCTGCTAAAATGATTAAACATTAAATGCAAGGGAATAAACTGAAGAGTAACACACATACACAATACACTAGATTTACGTGAAAAACCCAATAAGTGGAAAAGCATGGTGAGGATTAGCTCACAATATAATGAATATCAAATCTAATTACAAAGACTCATTGCCAAAACAAGACTAACTGTTGGAATCGGGATTCACTGTCCAACAAGGGTTAACCACCTGGATGGCTCACTACCATAGAGATACAAAGAAGATAGAAGAGATATGTTACAAAGAAGACAATCTCAATGCAATAGAGATTTACACCACAATTCACTCAAACACTTGCAGACATGCATGAATGATAGAGTACACCTTCAGCTCACTACATCCAAAAACTCGACATTTAGAATTCACACTGTTTCACATCTATTTCGCATCTACCTTGCTCTATTTCTTTCCACTTATCTCTTTGTACATCTTTCACCAATAAATCATCCTGTATTTATACCATCTTCAACTTCGAAACATATGCAAAGTCGGCCATCCATCATTTGAATTCAAATTAGGTCAGCGCCAAAACATTCTAGGGTGGAATTAGAATGAAGGCGACCCAAACACACTCTAAGAGAGGACCCAAATAAGTCCCGACACGCTTCATGAACTTCAAAGGTAGTGTTTAACACAAGGTCGGCCAAACTAGTGTAAAACATAGAACAATTAAGCACGCACAACCCTTAACATGATCTAATCCTACGAGATGATAAAATTATCTCTAGTATGATCATAACAGCTTAAATCTAGAACCGCAAGTCATAAGACTCAACCAAAAAGAATTCCAGAGCAACCACATTTCTCCTAGACCTCAGCCAGATACACAAAAAACCACAGTTCACAACTGGTGAACATAACTCGCACTATACAATGAATCAGAAGCCCAAAATATAGATATAACATCTTTCAACAATCATGATCAACATATTTGAATCACACAAACATAGGATAAAATCTTAGAGAAAAACCCGTAGCAACCAGTAAACACCTATAATCTTTCTTCATTACAATTTTCTCAATATCTTCGACATATACAACCAATAATCTGCATCCATGACATCAATGACAACAACAAACCATTGATAACCAATTGACCAATTGACCAATTGACATCAATGAAAACACCTTCATTCTTGTAACAATCTCCCCCTTTGAAATTGATGGCAACACATGATGTGAAAAACCATCAAAGACAACACAATAGCTCTAAACACACTTTTCATGATTTTTCTTTATGTTTCTCCCCATTAGTAGGTAATATTTTTTTTCACATCTTCCTCATTCCTCATCTCCCCATTTGACATTAAGAACAAAATGAACTTTCAATGAAAACACATGACACTACCTACTCCCCTTGAGAGGTAGCCACAAAAACATCAGTCCAGAAAAAAAGATAGATCCATAGACCCACCAGACTGATGTATCTCTATATGCATCTAGTTCAAAAAAGAAGGGGCAGTCACCCCTAACTTCTCTTGGAGATACTCAAAAGTATCTTTAGGAAGAGCCTTCATAAATATATCAACAATTTAATTTTTCGTAAGTACATACTCAAACTTTACTTCATTCTCCACAACCTTCTCTCTCAAGAAGTGATACCTGATAGATATATGCTTTGTCCTTGATTGTATCACTGGATTCTTTGAAATGTTAATTGCACTTGTATTATCATAAAAGATAGAAATAGGATCACCATACATTACTTTGATATCTTTCAATGTTTGTTTCATCCATAAAACTTGTGTACAACAAGATGCAGCAACAATATACTCAACTTCAACAATAGATAAGGAAGTTGAATCTTTCTTTTAACTCAACTATGCCACCACTTTGCAACCAAGAAAGAATGCACCACCACTTGTACTTTTTCCATCATCTACACATCCAGTCCAATCTGCATCTGTATAAGCACTTAGTGAAAAGTCAGTATTCCTAGGATACCATAAGCCATAATTTAAAGTGCCATTAAAATATCTGAATATTCTTTTAACAATAACAACATATGTTTCTTTAGGATCTTCTTGGAATCTAGCCACAAGACAAACTACATGCATAATATCCGGTCTAGTAGTAGTCAAATACAACAATCCATCAATCATAGATCTATATTTTCTCTAATCAACCTTAGGTGAATCATCATCTTTACTTAATTTGCAACTAGTCACCATAGGAGTGCATACCGGTTTGGAACCACCCATCCCAAACTTCTTCAACATCTCTCTCACATACTTTGATTGTGAAATAAAGATCCCTTTCTCTGTTTGATTAATTTGTAGCCCAAGAAAGAAATTCATCTCACCAAACATGGACATCTCAAATTCTTTTTGCATTTCTTCCGCAAACATCTTACACATAGTTTCCTTTCCTCCAAAGATAACAGCATCAACATATACAACCACAATCAAGATTTTGTCATTTTCAATTTTAAAATACATATTACTATCTGTTGTACCTTTGTTGAAACCTTGCTGAATTAGATACCCGTCTAACCTTGCATACCAAGCTCTAGGAGCTTGCCTCAATTCATATAAAGATTTCTTCAATCTGCAAACCATATTCGGCTGATCTAATAACTGAAATCCTTTTGATTGTTCCATGTAGACCTCTTCTTTTAGCTCACCATTCAAAAATGAAGACTTAACATACATTTGATAGACTTTGAAATATTTATGAGAAGCAAATGCTAAGAACATCTTGATAGCTTCCATTCTTGCCACCAGAGAAAAATTCTCCTAAAAATTGACGCCTTCTACTTGTGAGTAGCCCTTGCACACAAGCCTTGCTTTGTTTTTTACCACTTCTCCATTCTCATTCAACTTGTTTCTAAATACCCATTTTGATCCAATTAAATTTTTATTTTCCGGTCTAAGGACCAATTCCTAGCTTTGATTCTTCTCAATCTAAATAAGTTCTTTCATAGCTTCCATCCAATGCTCATGTTTACATGCTTCACTTACAATATTTAGTACAATCTCAAAAAGTAAACACAAATTTATCTCACCAGCAACAACTCTGCTTCTTGTCAATACTCCTTTTGTCTTGTCTCCAATGACCCGACTTTCCAAATGATCTTTCTACACATATTTAGGTGTCTTAGGGGACACCACCAGAGCTTCTTCTTCATTATGCTTCTCTTTCTCATCCTTCTCCTGTTCTTCCACAACTTCTTCAGTCCTTACGCAATCAGGTTCATCAGATACATATCCATCAACTTCAATTGAATTCTTCATTGCTTCGTCAACCTTGACATTTTTGATTTCTACAATCTTAGTTATTTATTGAAACATCTTTAAGCTTTTCTTCTAGTAGAATATCCAAAAAAAATACCTCCATCACTTCTAGCATCAAACTTCCCTAAATTTTCTTCATCCCGTCTGATATAACATTTGCTTCCAAATACCTTGAAATACTTAACAGTAGGAATTATTCCACACCATGGCTTATAGAGGGTCTTTGTACTTTTGGCTCTTGTTTGAACTCGATTGAATACATAAACAACAGTGTGAATAGCTTCTCTCCAATAAACTTCTGGTAGACTAGCCTCAGTAATCATGAATCTAGCAACTTCTTGAATTGTTATGTTCTTCCTTTCAACAAATCCATTCTACTGAGGAGTTCTCGAAGCAGATAACTATCTTTTTTATTCCATGAACTTCACAAAACATATTAAACTCATGGGAGGTGAATTCACCACCTCTATCAGACCTTAAGAATTTTATCCTCAGATTTACTTCATTCTCAACCATAGCTTTGAATGTTTTGAATCTATCTAATGCATTAGATTTTTCTCTAAGAAATGTAACCCATGTATACCTAGAGTAATCATCAATCAAAAGCATAAAGTACCTTTCGCCTTGTAGAATTCTCACTCTTTTAGGACCATAGAGATCTGTATGAATTAAATCTAGTAGTATGGTAGTAGATTGTTCCTTGGATATGAAGTTGTTTCTTGATTGCTTTCCAAATTGACAATTCCTACAAATAGCATTAACAGGCTTTGTAATCCTTGGTAAATCTCTTATGGCTTGTACTGCACCAATCCTTGCCATATTATCAAAATTCATATGACACATTCTCTAATGCCATAACCAATTATCATTAATCTGAGTCACAAAACATCATCCATCAACACCCTTAAGTTGATATATATTTCCTTCAGATTTCTTTCCTGCAACAATCACGTTATGGATCCTTTCCTGATTTCACATCTCTCATCCTTAAACACAAGATAATATCCCTTACTACACATATTTCCAACCCTCAAAATATTATGCCTTAATCGTTAACATAGTAGACACCATCAATATCAACAACCCAATAGTTTTTTTCTTGTTTAGCATGTAGGGCATATATTATAGTATCTTCACTTTTCTCCTTCTTCGGATGGCATTCCTTCACTTGTTTTTCAGAATTAGTATAAGTAGGTTCATGTTTTATAGCCAAGAACAAGCATTCATTGTCATTAGGATTTCCATAATCAGATTCCTCATCAGAAATACTAGTATCCTCATTCACATAATATGCTTTGTTGATCTTCTTACCTTTGTTTTCTTTGTTAAATCTTTGTTTATTCCTCTTATCTCTTTCCAGACATCTCGAAGCATAATGACCTATTCCTCCACAACTAAAGCATTTAAAGGGTAACTTACCTTCATACTTACTGGAGCCTTTCTTCATCCTTCTCACAAAGTTAGCTTCTACTTCATCAATATTTTCTTCATCTAGATCTTCAGCTCTTGTAGCCTTAAAAGAAGTTTATGATTTGGATCCATTTCTCAAATTCATCTTTCCCATCTCATAAGATGTCAAAGTTCCCAATAACTGATCTTTAGTGTAAGTCTTGTAGTCTACATGTTCTTCAATAGCACATACCTTTTCACTATATGTATCAGGGAGAGTTATAAGAATCCTCTTTACAATCATGGATTCATCTAATGTAGCACCAAGTCCTCACATTCCAACTACTACCTCATCCAATCTTTGTACATAGGATTTAACATTCTCATCTTTAGACATATGCAGGAGCTCAAACCGTGTTTCCAAATTTTGCAACTTTGCTTCTTTGACCCTTTCATCTCCTTCAAGTTCTTTTTCTAAAGCATCCCAAAATTCTTTAGCAGTCTCTAGATTTTGAACTTTGATCAACTCAAAATGTGCAAGACTATTCTTCAAATTGAACTTCACCTGATTTTTCACTTCATGCACCTTGATTTTATCAGCTGTACTTGGACCATTAGCAAGAGGAGTGTAAGTATTTTTGTAAGATTTCTCAACATCATATCCATAATACTCTAGATATTCTTCCATCAGTATTTTCTAGATAGCATAATTAGTTCCATCGAACTTCAGATACTCAAAAGTGATTTTGCCAACCATCCCCGACCTTCCTTAAGCGATTAAGCTCTTCTCCAAGGAACCAAGCTCTGATACCAATTGTTAAACAAGACAACTGAGAGGGGGGTGAATTAGTTGTAGAAAATTTTAATCTTTAAAATATCCACCAGAACTTAGATCAATCACAAATCCTTTAGTTTGCTAAAATGATTAAACATTAAATGCAAGGGTAGAAACCAAAAAGTAACACACATACACAATAACACCAGATTTACGTGGAAAAATCAATAAGGGAAAAACCACGATGAGGATTAGCTCACAATGTAATGAATATCAAAACTGATTATAAAGGATCATTGCCAAAACATGATTAATTATCCAGACCAGGACTCACTGTCTAACAAGGGTTAACCACTCCGAGGGCTCACTGCCACAGAGATACAAAGAAGATATAAGAGATATGTTATAGAGATAATCTTAATGCAACAAATATTTCCACCACAATTCAATCAAACACTTGTAGACATGCATGAATGATAGAGTACACCTTCAGCTCACTGCGTCTGGAAACTCAACATTTAGAATTCAAACTGATCTGCCAAATTCACATCACACACACACTATTTCACATCTATTTTGTATCTACTTCACATCTACCTTTCTCTGTTTCTTTCCACTTATCTCTTTGTACATCTTTCACCAATAACTCATCCTATATTTATACCATCTTCAACTTTGAAACATATGTAAAGTTGTCCATCCATCATTTAAATTTAAATTAGGTCAGCGCCAAAACATTCTAGGGTGGAATTAGAATGAGGGCAACCCAAACACACTTTAGGAGAGGACTCAAATAAGTCCCAACACGCTTCATGAACTTCAAAAGTAGTGTTTAACACAAGGTCGACCAAACCTGTGTAAAACACATAGAACAATTAAGTACACACAACCCTTAACATGATCCAATCCTTCTAGATAGCAAAATTATCTCCGACACGATCATAACAACTTAAATCTAGAACCACAATTCATATGACTCAACCAAAAATAAATTCGAAGCAACTAAATTTCTCCCAGGCCTTAGCCAGATACATAGAAAACCACAGTTCACAATTGGTGAACATTACTCGCATTGTATAATGAATCAGAAGCCCAAAAATTAGATATTGTAACTTTCAACAACCATGATCAACATACTTGAACCACATAGAAGAGAAAATCCCAGAGTAAAACCCGAAGCAACCACTGAACACCTGCAATCTTTCTTCATTAAAATTTTCTCAATGTCCTCGACATATATAGCCAATAGCATGCATCCATGACATCAATGACAACAACAATCAGTTGATAACCAATTGACCAGTTGACATCAATGACAACACCTTCATTCTTGCAAAAACTCTTTTTCATACAATCTGGAAAGAGAAATTCATGAAATCCTTCAAATTCCTTTCACGTGGCTTTAATATCTAAAAAAAAACAAATACAGACAAACAACCCTACTAAACATTTGAAAAAATATGAAGAATCATCAAAGGCCATATTATCTCATGCAAGTATGAAGGTGTTGTCATTGGTGATAGTTGTGCAGTGGTTGAGAGAGATTGTTGCTTTGATTAGTTGCATATGTTGTCATCAGTTAAGTTGTTGATGTTAACCTTTGGTGTTGCTTTGATGAGCTTCTATTTATGGTTGTGATAGTGATAAAGATGTCAAGGATATTGAAAATTTTGATAAAAAGAGGAAACAAGGTGTTGCAGAGGTGTTTTGGTTTTGCTTCACATTTCTTCTGGGTTGAAGATATGCTTGTGTGGTTTGGATATGTTGGTTAGAGGTGTTCATATTTTATATATATAGAATTTGGGCTTCTGGATCAATGTGCAGAAGAAGTTATGTTCACCAGTATGTGAACTAGTTTTGCTGTGTTGCTTACAGAGGTGTCTGAAAGAAATGTTTTTGCTCCACGTTTCTTCACAACTGTTTTTAAGGTGTTGCAATTCTGAAGGTATATTTATGGTGTTGATCTCTTGCCAACATCAAGAGGGTTCGGGTTTGATGCTCCCGAAGATGGATTTTAGAGTTACAATGTTTGGTAGTGTAGTCTGAGTGTTCAAGCTATGTATATTCTAAAGGTGCGAGTTGTTTTGAAGAAGTCTGATGGATTTCAGGATGCTAGAGGAACATTCTAGATCATGATGAAGTGTGGTATGTGGTTTGCAAGTAGTCCTTGGATTTGAGGAAGCATGTAATTCAAATTTTAATGGTATTTGCATGGGTAACGACCGACCTAGTGTTTACACTGCATTCAAAGATGTTCAAGTATTAATGAAGGCATAGCATGGCATGTGAGTGTTGATTTGGATCCCATTTAAGTTTTCTATTGGTCCACTTTTATTCCTATCCACCATGGGAATGCTTAGTGCCAACCTATTTTCAATTTGTAAAGTGTAAGGTGAGTGTAGGTGACTTGAAGATGCTTTTCAAGTTGAGGATTGAATAAATACAAGGTGATTTGATGCAAGATGTAGAGTGTGGAATAGAATTGTGTGTTGTGATGGAAAATTAAGTGTATAAGTGTGAAATGTAATGCAAGCTATAATGCAATATTGTTGAATACGGTGACCTAAGGTATCTTGATCTCTTGAAGACTACGAATGTTATTGAAGCTATTGTGGTGGATTCTCTATTGCATTGATATTGTGTTCTCTATGTATCATTCTATTTTCTTTCTTTTTTCTATTCTGATAGTGAGCCTGGGTTGTGAGCCTTTTTGGATAGTGTGTCATATTCTGGCAGTGAGCCTCTTTGTACCAATTTTGCAATTACTTATATTGTGAGCTAATTCTCACTGTGGTTTTCCCTTCTAGGGTTTTTCACGTAAATCTAGTGTTCTCTTGTGTATGGTGTTGGTTGTATCAGTTTTTGTTTTCTTTTTAGGTTTAAACATGTTATAACAAATTAAGGGTTTAATGAATGCATGTGGATATGATTACTCATGTTGAGGCTTTTGATGTTTTACTTTGATACAATTGATTCACCCCCCTCTTATTTGTCTTGTTCATTCAACAATTAGTATCAGAGCGAGGTTCCTTGGAGAAAATATTGACCATTGAAGGTAGATCTAGGATGGTGAGCAACAAGATCCCTATGTTTGATGGCACAAACTATGCATTCTGGAAAGTGAAGATGGAAGGTTATCTGTTTTACCTTGGATTTTATATCGCTAAGGTAGTAAAGACTATATATAACATACCTACAAATGGACCGAGCACAAGTGATGAGATCAAGGCCTATGAAATAGATGGGAAGACAAGGTTTGTTCTTTTGAGTAGTCTTGCAAATTCTGAATTATCAAAAGTGGTGGATCTGAAAACTACTAAAGAAGTTTGGGATAAGCTAGAAAGTATTTATGAAGGAGATGATAAGGTTAAAAAAGCTAAGATGCAGAATCTGAAGACACAATTTGAGACCTTGTGAAAGGGTGAAGATTAAATAGTTACAAGCTACATGTAGAGGGTTGATAAACTTATCATTGCAATAAGAGGTCTTGGTGTAAAAGTTAAAGAATCTAAAGCAGTAAGAAAATTCTCAGAACTCTTCTTGATTCTTATGGTGAATAGGTTTTTGCTATTGAGGAAGTTGCAAATTTAAATACTTACACTAGAGATCAATTGTATGGCACACTGACTACATTTGAAATGAAAAAAAATGGCTTGAACAAAGATGCAAAAGTGGAGATTGCTTTCATGATTGGAAAATTAGAAAAAAGTAGAAGATTTAGATGGAGATGACCTTGATGATGTGGAAGCTAACTTTGTAAGAAGGATGAAAAATGACACTGGTAAGTACAAAGGTAAATTACCTTTCAAATGATTCAGTTGTGGAAATATAGGTCACTATGCTTTGAGATGTCAAAATAGAATTGTGAACAATAGGAACAAGAAAAACAAAGGAAAAATGATCAAGAAAAGCTATTATGTTAGAGAAGATGTTGGTATTTCTGATGATGAATTTGATTATGGAGATGATGATAAAGAATATTTGTTCTTGTCTTTAAAATATGAATCTGGTTTTGTTAACTCTAAAATTTATGTGAAGGAAAGTGTTCCGAAAAAAAGGCTAAAACTGGAGTTACTTTGGTATCTTCTTTTCATGTTAGATAGGATAAAAACTATTTGGTTATCAAAAATGGTTTCTCAAATCATATGACTGGAGATAAGAGTAAGTTTTTTAAACTTGAAAAATATGATGGAGGTATTATTAATTTGGCGATGATTCAGGTGCTAAGATTTGCGGAATAGGTTCAATTAGTTTTGATGGCAAGCATAATACTAAAGATGTTTACTATGTTAAAGGTTTAAGGAATAACCTCTTGATTTTTGGAAAAATGTGTAGCAAAGGGTACAATTTTATGTTTCAAAATGATGGATGTAAGATTAAAAAAGGGTTTGGAACCGTGATTGTTATTGGAAAGAGGATAGATGGAAATATCTATCAACTCAAGGGTGCTAATGGTCATTGTTTTATGACTCAGATTAGTGATAGCTAGTTATGGCACAAGAGAATGTGTCACATCAATTTTGATAATTTGGTTAGAATCAGTTTAGTTCAAGTTCTGAGAGATTTGTCAAGGATTACAAAGCCTATCAATGTTGTTTGTAGAGATTGTCAATTTAGAAAACAAACTAGAAGTAGTTTCAAGGGAAAAGAACAATATTCTACCAAATTGTTGGAATTGGTGCATACAGACCTTTGTGGTCCTACAAGAGTGAGAAGTTTTCAAGGTGATAGGTATTTTATGCTTTTGGTTGATGATTACTCTAGAATGGCATGGGTTACTTTTCATAAAGAAAAATCTAAAGCCCTAGATAGATTTAAACCATTTAAAGTTATGGTTGAGAATGAAATGGATTTGAAGATCAAATGTTTGAGGTTTGTCAAAGGTGGAGAGTTCACCTCCAATGAATTTAACATGTTTTGTGAGAATCATGGCATAAAAAGGCACTTGTCTTCCCCTAGGACTCCTCAACAAAATGGAGTGGTTGAAAGGAAAAACAAGACTATTCAAAAAGCTGGAAGGACTATGATGAAAGAAGCTAACCTACCGAAAGTCTATTGGAGAGAAGAAATTCATACTTTTGTTTACATACTTAACAGAGTTCAAGCAAGAGTTAATAGCACAAAGAATCCTTATGAGTTGTGGTATGGAAGGATTCCTACTGTTAAGTACTTTATAGTG
This sequence comes from Sequoiadendron giganteum, assembly GCA_007115665.2. Lineage (NCBI taxonomy): Eukaryota > Viridiplantae > Streptophyta > Pinopsida > Cupressales > Cupressaceae > Sequoiadendron > Sequoiadendron giganteum. The sequence goes on along the minus strand of CM021110.1, from coordinate 336,605,572 downwards.
TTTGGAAGTAAATGCTATATCAGAAGATGATGAAAACTTAGGAAAGCTTGATTTAAGATCCGATGAAGGTATTTTCCTTAGATATTATACTAAGAGAAAAGCTTACAAATGTTACAATAAAAGATTCAGAAAGATTATTGAAAGTGCAAGTGTCAAGGTTGATGAAAATTTGAGAAATTTAGTTGTCATAAATGGATATGAATTAGGTGAACTTGCTTGCGGAGAAGAAAAAGAAAAATATAAGAAAATAGAAGTGCAAAATGAAGAGGGATAAGCTCTGGAAAAGACCCCTAAGACCCCTAAGTGTGTACAAAGAAATCATTCTGAAGAACAAATCATTGGAGACAAAAGAAAAGGTGTGTTGACAAGAAGAAGAGTTGTTGAAGCAAAGATAAATTTTTGTTTACTTTCTAAAGTTGAACCTAAAATAGTGAGTGGGGCATGCAAAGATGAACATTGGATGAAGGCAGTGGAAGAACTTATGTATATTGAGAAGAATCAACCTTGGGAACTCGTTCTCAGACCTGAAAAATAAAAATATAATTGGTACTAAGTGGGTATTTAGAAACAATCTAAATGAGAATGGAGAAGTGGTAAGAAACAAGGAAAGGCTTGTGTGTAAGGGCTATGCACAAATTGAAGGAATAGACTTTGAGGAGACATTTGCTTCGGTGGCTAGAATGGAAGCAATCAAGATATTTTGGATTTTGCAGAACATAAGGACTTTAAAGTTTATCAGATGGATATGAAGTTTAATTTCTTGAATCGAGAGTTAGAAAAAGAAGTTTACATGGAACAACTAGAAGGATTTCAATTGCTAGATAAACCTAATATGGTATGTAAGTTGAAGAAGGCATTGTATGGATTGAAATCTTTACGTTAAAGTTGAAAAGATTGAATCTTGATAGTGGTTGTGTATGTTGATGACATAATGTTTGGAGGCAATGAAGCTATGTGTAGGAAATTTGCAGAAGAGATGCAGAAAGAGTTTGAGATGTCTATGGTTGGGGAGATGAATTTATTCCTTGGAATATAAATTAATCAAATGGATAAAGGAATATTCATTTCACAATCAAAGTATGCTAAAGAAATGTTGAATTTTTTTGGAATGAGAGACTCCAAACTGACACGTACTCCTATGGTTACTAGTTGCAAAATGAGTAAGGATGATGAATCCCCTAAGGTTGATCAAAGAAAATATATATCTATGATTGGCGGATTGCTATACTTAACTACTACTAGATCGAATATCATGCATGCAATTTGTCTTGTGACTAGATTTCAAGAGGATCTCAAAGAGTCGCATATTGTAGCAGTGAAGAGGATATTCAGATATTTGAAGGGCACTCTGGATTATGGCTTGTGGTATCCCAAGGATATTGATTTCACATTAAGTGCTTACACAAATACAGATTGGGTTGGTTGTGTGGATGATAGGAAAAGTACAAGTGGTGGTGCATTCTTTATTGGATATAGATTAGTATCATGGATAAGTAAGAAACAAGATTTTGTTTCTTTATTTACTTTATAAACTAAATATATTGCAGGGTGCACACAAGTATTATGGATGAGGCAAACATTGAAGGATATCAAAGTAGTGTATGATGAGCCTATTTCTATCTTTTGTGATAATACAAGTGCAATCAATATTTCAAAGAACCTTGTGATGCATTCAAGGAAAAAACATATTTCAACCGGGTATCACTTTCTAAGAGAGAAGGTTGTGGAGAATGAAATGAAGCTTGACTATGTACCTACAAAAGGTCATATTGTTGATATATTTACTAAGGATCTTCCTATGGATACTTTTGAGTGTCTTGAGAAAATTTGGGGATTATTTCCCCTCCTTTGAATTAGATGCATTTGGAGATGCATTAGTCCAGTGGATTTATAGATTCATTCTTTGTCTAGAATGATATTGGTGGCTACCTCTTAGGGGGAGTAGGTAGTGACATTATTGTTGTGAGTGGTTTTTGATTTGGTTTGTGTATACTTCTAAGAGGGGGTATTTAGAGCAGTAATAAGTATCTTGGTTTAATGTCAAAGGGGGAGAACAATGCTAAATATTTTATCTTTAGCCATTAATGTCAAAGGGGGGAAAGAGAGTCATGTGAATTTTTTTGTTTATACAGAGGTTGAGAAAGATGTCATGTGAAAAAGAAAAAATTGAAAGGGGGAGAGATAGAGAGAATCTTGTAAGGAATGTTGTGTATGTTGTCTTTGATGATTTTTCACATCTTGTGTTGCCATCAATGGCAAGGGGGGAGATTGTTGCAAGTATGAAGGTGTTGGTATTGGTGTCAACAAGTTTGTGTTGTCATTGATGATAATTTTGTAGTGGTTGAGAGAGATTGTTGCTTTGATTAGTTGCATTATGTTATCATCAGTTAAGTTGTTGATGTTAACCTTAGGTGTTTCTTTGATGAGATTCTATTTATGGTTGTGGTAGTGATAAAGATGTCGAGGATATTGAGAAAATCGATAAAATGGAGGAAATAGGGTGTTGCAGAGGTGTTCTAATTTTGCTCTACATTTCTTTTGGATTGAAGATCTGCTTGTGTGGTTTGGATATGTTGGTTAGAGGTGTTCAAAGTTTTTATATCCAGAATTTGGGCTTCTAAATCAACGTGCAGAAGAAGTTATGTTCACCAATAAGTGAACTATTTTTATAGTGTTGCTTACAAAGGTCTTTGGGAGAAATATTGTTTCTCTACGTTTCTCTACAATTGTTTTCAAGGTCTTTCAATTCTGAAGGTATGTTTATAGTGTTGATCTCTTGCCAACGTCAAGAGGGTTCATGGTTTGATGCTTTCAAAGATAGATTTTAGAGTTGTGGTGTTTGACAGTGTAGTTTGAGTGTACAAGATGTGTATATTCTAAAGGTGCGAGTTGTTGCAAAGAAGTCTGATGGATTTCAAGATGTTAGAGGAATATTCTAGATCATGATGAAGTGTGGTATGTGGTTTGCAAGCCATCCTTGGATTTGAGGAAGTATGTGATTCAAAGTTTAATGGTGTTTGCATGGGTAATAGTCGACCTAGTGTTTACACTACATTCAAAGATGTTCAAGTATTAATGAAGGCATAGTGTGGCATGTGAGTGTTGATTTGGGTCCCAATTAAGTTTTGTATTGGTCCACTTTTGTTCCTAACCATTGTAGGAATGCTTAGTGCTGACCTATTTTCAATTTGTAACGTTTAAGGTGAGTGTAGGCGACTTGAAGATGCTTTTCAAGTTGAGGATTGAATAAATGCAAGGTGAGTTGATGTGAGATGTATAGTGTGGAATAGAATTGAGTGTTGTGATGTGAAATTAAGTGCAAAAGTGTGAAATGTAATGCAAGCTATAATGCAAGATTGTTGAATATAGTGAGCTAAGGTATCTTGATCTCTTGAAGACTGTGAGTCTTATTGGAGCTATTGTGGTGGATTCTCTATTGCATTGAGATTGTGTTCTCTATGTAACATTCTATAATCTTTCTTCTTTTTATTCTGATAGTGAGCTTGGGCTGTGAGCCTTTCTGGATAGTGTGTCATATTCTAGCAGTGAGCCTTTTTGGACCAATTTTTCAATTACTTATATTGTGAGCTAATCCTCACTGTGGGTTTTCCCTTCTAGGATTTCCCACGTTAATCTAGTGTTCTCTTATGTATGGTGTTGGTTGTTTTAATTTTTGTTATCTTCTTTTCATGTTTAAACATTATAACAGATTAAGGGTTTAATGAATGCATGTGGATCTGATTACTGTTGAAGCTTTTTATGTTGTAATTTGATACAACTAATTTACCCCCCTCTCAATTTTCTTGTTCATTCAAAACACTTCACCCACATAACCACCTACATTTCTTCTATCCATCTTTCTCTTCCAAATGTTCTCACTCTAATAACAACTTGAAAAATGGTAGAGCATAAAATTGAGATTACACCATGATACACACACAAAGTAATATATGTAATATTATATTATGATGAATCTAAGAGGATTTGAAATTTTCATGTACTAATTTTTAATAAACCTCTTCCTTTTTAACAACTTGAAAATTATATATTCAGATTTTTATCATAAAAATAACCCTCAATTATTAGTATATTAATATATAATATATTAAGATGTAATATTTCAGCACAATGGTTAGGTCCAAGTATTTTAGGTGCAAGGTAAATGCTCCTTATCTAGAGTCCATAATCCATAAATCAAAGTCCCTATTTTAACCATTACTAAACTATGTCTAATTTGTATTTAAATCTTTGTTTAAAGTCAAATATACATCTCTAATTTAGTTTGTAGGAAGCTAAGATTATCAATAGTGCTTGCTAAATTACCCTTCTTTAAAAGTGAAATATTATTGCAAGTCTTGACTATTGATAGTCTAATACTAACAACCTGCAAATACACATTCAATTAGATATTTATATATAATGGAAAACTCCATTCAAAGCTTATACATTATGTAAACATGTAAATTGTATTTATAGTTTTGCATTTTCGGTTTTAGAGAGCTTCTCGGTAAATTTCAATAACAATTCCATCATACATACAATCTTATACATTATGTATACATGTAAATTATGTTTATAGTTATGATTTTTAGATCTTAGGGAGCTTCCACATATAATTTCAATAACAATTCCACCATACATACAATTTGGTTTGAGTTGTCATAAAATGGACAAATTAAACTACCAACAAGACCTACAAAAAGACAATATTTTAGATTGTAAATATTTGGTTTGGTCTAAGACTTCAAGGTAAATACTAAAGGTTTCTTTGTGAATGTTTCAACATCTAGAAGGTTAGATGTCTTGGGAACAATGTCCAATTTCTAGTATTTAGGGTATAAAGAAGTTTGTGCAGCATGCCATTAATTTCCCTTAGAAATCAGTCTGACCTCCCTTTTTTTTAGCTCATTCTAATCATTTGACCCCATGCAAATCTATCCCTTTTCTGCTCTATGTGTTAATAAGCCATGGTGCCCAACTCATGAACTCCCTAGATTGTACATTGTGTGCTTTTCTCTAGCTTTAATTGGATTTACGTATGTAGAATTTAACTTATTTAAGCTCACAAGGGAAGTCTCAATATTTTTTTCTATTTTTCATGTTTCCTACTAAGAAAATCTTGATAAATCATGTGTTTTGTTCTCATTGGCCCTTGATAACTTGTTTGGTGGCCTTATGAATAGTTTGTGTTCACCCACCTCAATGAACAATGCATTAGTCTCCACATGTTGGTTGTGACCACTCATTTGTTTGGTCATCGGGGCAAAGCTTGGTCCCCAAAAGCCTTCGGCTAGAATAGGTATAATCAAATTTTTGTATCACCAAATATAATCTTATACATAAAAAAAAATTCAATCATACAAAATTATTTTCAAAATACATTTTTATTATTTTCTTACAAATACATGGAATTAATTGTGCACAAAATCCTACTCCTTCCAAGTGTTAACAATATTAAGGTGATCTCTGTCCACAACCCAACAACTAGGCTTTGATACCAAAGGAAGAAAACTTTGCATCAATATAAAACTATTTCCATAAAACTTCATGAGTGAAAAATATACAAAATAATAGACAAACATACAAATAAGATGATACAAGATATATTATAGAAAATCCACACGAGGGAAAAACCAAGCCTCCAAAACTATCCACACAATGTATTATATCATGAAAAAAGAATACACTACAAATACCTAGTCTCCATGAATATGTCGAAAACATCAATCTCTCTACTTACACCCCATTTTAACAAGTAAATGAAAATTATGACCTAAAAGAGATGCTCAATCAACCTGATCCAACAAAAAAATGTTCTAGAAAAAAGAGATTAAAAAAAAGAGAAAAAATACGATAAAGAGAGGGAAGAAGAGAATAAAAAATCTACATACAAAGATAAAAATTAAAAAATGACAAAGAAATAGAAAAAGAGAAAGATAAAATATAGATGGAAAGAATAAAACAAATAGAGAGTGAGTGAGCAAGCAAGTGAGAGAGAGAATAAAGAGAAAAAAATATAAAAATGTGAAAATATAGAAATGGGAAAGGAAGATAGATAGACAAAGAGAGATAATTGAGAGGATGAGAAAAATAAATAACAAATGAAAGATATACAAACATATGGGGAGAGAAAATAGAGAAATAATTTTGATTGGTGAAGCCATGGTTTCTAGATTTCAATCTTATGACAAAGAACTTGATTTTACCAATTTTGGTTCATTTTTTTTCATCTCTCTTTACTTTTGGGTTTATTTTATAATACATCTATTTTTCCATTTTATAGTAGTGTTATGAAAATGTCATGAAGGAGGATAGAAATTATTCTAAGGCATCTTTGATCCAAAGGGAAAAGGAGAAGTATGCTATATTACTTAATACGAATAGATTGTCGGTGTATCAATCAATAGGTACATTAAAATCACATTATAATTTTTTTATAAATCGACCTCCAATTAAAATATTCCAATCCAAACCCCTTTCAAATACAAAAAGGTGTGGACTTCTCTCTCTATTTTTTCTGGTTGACTCAAGGGTATCCTCACGACCCAACCCAACATCCAACCTACCTTACCTTGGTCTTACATTTTGCCAAGTTGGGGTCAGAAAGTGGTGAGTTGGGTCACAAGGATATAAATTCTTCTAAGTCACCTTTGATCCAAAGGGCAGAGGAGAAGGATGCTATGTTACTTAATGTGAATAGATTATTGGTGTATCAATCAATAGGTACACTGGAATTATATTATATTTTTTTTTATAAATTGGCTTCTAATTAACCAAAATATTCCAGTCCAAACCCCTTTCTTCTTTTTTTATTGACTCAGGGGTATTCCTATGACCCAACCCACCTTATCTTGGTCTTACATTCTACCAAGTTGGGGTCAAGAAGGGGTGTCATGCTGGGGCAAGAATAGTCCCCTAAGGATGTATGCAACAACCTGCAAGCCACATGCATTGGGTAAACCCAAACCTTGAAGTCAAACCCAAGACTATGGAGATCATACCCATGACTTAAGCCTCCTCCGCTATTCATGTGGGCTATGGGATGAACCTTACTTCTATTCCTTCTTAGGAGAGAGGATGAGGGTATGGAGATCGGTTTTTTAATTCAATTTTAGCTTAGATAAGCCAATTACTATCTATTTCTCTAGTATCATAAAATAAATGAAAACATGTTATGTATTGAAAATTGAAGGTGAAAGACAAAGACAAAGAGAAAACATGAAGGAATGGGCTTGATAAATTAGATACAAGGAAAAATAATAAGAAAATAAATTTAGATATAAAACAGATAAAATGATAAGTGAAAGATAAAGAGTAAAAAAGGAAAATAAAAGAAATAAATAGAAAGAGGTAGGGACATGGTGAGACAACAAAGGAAAGGTTGTGAGATAAATTCAAAAGATAAAAAGTAGACAAAAACAATAGAAATATCAAAAACGAATAATTAAAGTTAAAAAAATAAAAATATATAAAAAATAACATAGAGATCCAAATAAATAAATAATGAATGACCAAAAAAATAGAGAGAGAATGAAGATAGAAAGACAACAAAGATATACTCATGTAAGAAATTAGAATAAATAATAAACAAATTTAGAAAGACAAAAAAATATAAATAAAGTGGAGAGAAAATTCCAAACATAGAGATAAAGATTACAAAAAGCGTTTGGAGAAATGACAAATAAAAAGAATAAAATAAAAACAGAGAAATATTGGTGAAAAAACAAAGAATCTTTAAAATAGATATGCAAAGAATAAATACAAATAGAAAGACACAAACTAAAGAAATGTAAGAAATCAAAGTGATAGATGTTGAGAGAGTGTTAATTTGATAGAATGAGAAAACTACAAAATAAATAATAGATTTAAAAAATGAAAAGACAAAAAAATAATAATAATAATAAAAGATTTAAGAGGAAGAAAAATAATAACAAAATAATAAATTAATTTAATATAAAATACACGAACAAAAAAGTAACAGAGAAAATGATAGGTAATATTAAAAGTGTAGGCAAAAAAAATGGTATATATATAAGGAATGAGATAAATTTATGAAAAAATTAACAATAAAAAGTAGAGAAATAAAAAGATAGAAAGAAGGGAGAAAAACTAAAGCAAGCATGAGATAGAGAGAAGAAAAAGGAAAGAATGAGTAAATGAAAGTGAGAGAACAAATAAAAAATCAATAGACAAAGAATAGTTAGTGAAAGGGAAAAACAATAGGATGAATGAAAGTATTAAGTGGGAGAAACAATAAATTGTAGCAAAGAAAAGAGGAATACAAATGAGAGAGTGGAAGAGTGAAATAAAAACAAAAAAATAAAAAAGAAACTGAAAAAGGGACGTAAAAATAAATAATAAATGTAACTAAAAAAGGAACAATCATAAAGAGAAAGAAAAAAGAGAAAAAAGAGAAAATAAAAGAAACATTGAATGCCAAATAAGAAAGGGAGAGAGAGAGAGATAAAGAATCGTGTAAAAACAAAGAATTACATAGTGAAAGAGAAACATTGAATATCAAATAAGAAAGAGAGAGATAAACAATCATGTAAAAATGAAGAATTATATGGTGAAGGTAATTAAAAAATGAGTTAAAGAGAAATAAAAAAGGGTGGTAAAAAGAAAGACAATTTTAAAGAGAGAAAAAAGAAAAATAAAGGTAAATAAAAAAAAAGATCGAAAGAAAACATAAATAAAAATAATGAGAAATAAAGAGGGATGTGCATGGACAAGGTAAGAGAGACACACACAAAAGAAGAGACATACAAAATAGGGAAAATAATTAAGAGAGAAACAAATGAGATATAAAATATATGAATGAAAAAAATAACATAGAGAAAAATAGAGGTAATATTAAAAATCAAAACAAAAAAAATAATAGAATGAGATAAATAAATACAATACTAAAAGTAATTGAAAATTATGTGACCTACAAGATATGCTCAATCAACCTTAGCCAACAAGTACACAATTATAGAAATAATAGATTGACAAAAAGAGAAGAAACATGATAAATAGGGGAAGAGAGAGAATGACAAATCTACATACAAAGATAAAAGAAAAATGACAACTTGAAATGAAACAAGAGAAAGATAAAAGATAGATGGAGAGAATAAAAAAATAGAGAGTGAGTGAGCAAGAAAGTGAGAGAGAGAATAAAGAGAAAAAACTGAGGTAAAATATAAAAAATTTGAATATATATAAATGTGCAAAAAAGATAGACAAAGAGAGATAATTGAGAGGATGAGAAAATTGATACCAAATAAAAGATAGAAAGACATATGGGAGATAAAAAATAAAATTGGTGAAGCTATTTTTTGTAGATCTAAGGCACCTTTGATCCAAAGGGAAGAGGAGAAGGATGTTATGTTACTTAATACGAATAGATTGTTGGTTTATCAATCAATAGGTACACTAAAATCACATTATGATTATGGGTCATAGGAATATAATTTCTTCTAAAATAATAAAAAGGTATGAACTCTCTCTTCTTCTCTTTTTGTTGATTCAAAGGTGTCCTCACGACCCAACCCAATGCCCAACCCACTTTACCTTGGTCTTGTATTCTGTCAAATTGAGTCGGAAAGGGCAAGTTGGGTCACAAGAATATAAATTCTTCTAAGACAATACAAAGGTATGGACTTCTCTCTTTTCTTATTTTTTTGTTGACTCAGGTGTATCCTCGCGACCCGACCCAATGCCCAACTCGCCTTACCTTGGTCTTACATTCTGCCAAGTTGGGGTCAGAAAAGGGTGAACTAAATCACAAGAATACAAATTCTTCTAAGACAATAAAAAGGTATGAACTTTTCTCTCTCTTTTTTTTGTTGACTCAGAGGTATCCTCGCAACCCAACCCAACACCCAACCTGCCTTACCTTGGTCTTACATTTTTCCAAGTTGGGGTCGGAAAGGGGTGAATTGGATCACAAGAATATAAATTCTTCTAAGGCAATAAAAATGTATGAATTTTTCTTTCTTTTTTTTTGTTAGCTCAAGGGTATCCTCATGAACCAAACCAACACCCAACCCGTCTTACCTTAGTCTTACATTCTGCCAAGTTGGGGTCAAAAAGGGATGGGCTGGGTCACATGAATAGAAAATATTTTAAGGAAATAAAAAAGGTATGGACTTCTCTCTCTTTTTTTTTTTTGTTGACTGAGGAGTATCCTCATGACCCAACCCAATGCCCAACCTATCTTATCTCGATCTTACATTTTTCCAAGTTGGGGTCGAAAAGGGGTGAGTTAGGTCACAAAATTATAAATTCTTCTAAGACAATAAAAAGGTATGGAATTCTCTCTCTTCATTTTTTGTTGACTTAGGGGTATCCTCATGATCCAACCCAACGCCCAGCCCGCCTTACGTTGGTCTTACATTCTACCAAGTTGGGGTTAGAAAGGGGTGAGTTGGGTCACAAGATTAGAAATTCTTCTAAGAAAATAAAAAGGTATGGACTTTTCTCTCTCTTTTGTTGACTCAAGGGTATCCTCACAACCCAACCCAACACCCAACCCTCCTCACGTTGGTCTTACATTCTGCCAAGTTGGGGTCGGAAAGGGGTAGGTTGGGTCACAAGAATATAAATTCTTCTAAAGCAATAAAAAGGTATGAAATTCTCTCTTCTTTTTGTTGACTCGGGGGTATCCTCGTGACCCAATCACACACCCAACCTACCTTACCTTAGTCTGATATTCTGCCAAGTTGGGGTTAGAAAGGAGTGGACTAGGTCACAGGAATATAATTTTTCTTCTAAGGTAATAAAAAGGTATGGACTTCTCTCTCTTCTTTTTTTGTTGACTCAAGGGTATCCTCATGACCAAACCCAATGCCCAACCTACCTTATCTTGATCTTACATTTTGCTAAGTTGGGGTTAGGAAGGGATGAACTAGGTCACAGGAATAGAAATTCATCTAAGGCGATAAAAAGGTATGATCTTCTTTCTCTTCTTTTTTTAAGACAATAAAAAGGTATGGACTTCTTTCTCTTCTTTTTTTAAGGCAATAAAAAGGTATGGAATTCTCTTTCTTTTTATTTTTTTGTTGACTCAAGAGTATCCTCGCACCCAACCCATCGCCCAACCCATCTTGATTTTACATTCTGTCAAGTTGGGGTTGGAAAGGGGTGAGTTGGGTCACAAGAATAGAAATTCTTCTAAGGCAATAAAAAGGTATGGACTTCTCTCTCTTCTTCTTTTTTGTTGATTCAGGGGTATCCTTGCTACCTGACCCAACCCAACGCCCAACCTGCCTTACCTTGGTCTTACATTCTACCAAGTTGGGGTCGAAAAGGGGTGAGTTGGGTCACAACAATATAAATTCTTCTAAGATAATTAAAAGTTATGGACCTCTTTTCTTCTCTTTTTGTTGACTCAGATGTATCCTCACGACCCAACCTAACGCCCAACCCACCTTACCTTAGTTTTACATTTTGCCAAGTTGGGGTCGAAAAAGGGTGAACTAAGTTAGATGAATAAAAATTTGTCTAAGGCAATAAAAATGTATGGACTTCTCTCTTTCTTTATTTTTGTTGAGTCAAGGGTATCCTCGTAACCCAACCCAACGCCCAACCCGCCTTACCTTGGTCTTACATTTTGCCAAGTTGGGGTCAGAAAGGGTTGAGCTGGGTCACAAGAATAAAAATTCTTCTAAAGCAATAAAAAAGTATGGATTTATCTCTCTTCTTTTTTTGTTAACTTAGGGGTATCCTCATGACCCAACCCAATGCTCAACCCACCTTACCTTGGTCTTATATTCTGCCAAGTTGGGGTCAGAAAGGGGTAGAATGAGTCACAGGAATAAAAATTCTTCTAAGGCAATAAAAAGGTATGAAATTCTCTCTTCTTCTTTTTTTGTTGACTCAGGGGTATCCTCGCGACCCAACCCAATGCTCGACTTTCCTTACCTTAGTCTTACATCCTGCCAAGTTGGGGTCAGAAAGGAGTGAGATAGGTCACAAAATTAGAAATTCTTATAAGGCAATAAAAAGGTATGAACTTTTCTCTCTTATTTTTTTGTTGACTTAGGGGTATCCTCGCAACCCAACCCAATGCCCAACCTATTTTACCTTGGTCTTACATTCTACCAAATTGGGGCCGGAAAGGGGTGAGTTGGGTCACAAGATTATAAATTCTTCTAAGACAATAAACAGGTATGAACTTCTCTCTCTCTCTCTCTCTCTCTCTCTCTCTCTCTCTTGTTGTTGACTTAAGTGTATCCTCATGACCCAGCTCAACGTCCAACCCGCCTTACCTTGGTCTTACATTCTTCCAAGTTGGGGTCGAAAAGGGGTAGGTTGGGTCACAGGAATAAAAATTCTTCTAAGACAATAAAAATGTATGAATTTCTCTCTTCTTCTTTTTGTTGACTCAGGGGTATCATCGCAACCCAACCCCACACCCAACCTGTCTTACCTTGGTCTTACATTTTGTTAAGTTGGGGTCAGAAAGGGGTGGGTTGGGTCACAAGAACATAAATTCTTTTAGAGCAATAAAACGGTATGGACTTATCTCTCTTATTTTTTTGTTGACTCAAGGGTATCCTAACGACTAAACCCAATGCCCAACCTACCTTACCTTGGTCTTACATTTTGCCAAGTTGGGGTCAGAAAGGGTTGAGTTGGGTCGTAGGAATAGAAATTCATCTAAGACAATAAAAAAGTATGAACTTCTTTCTTTTATTTTCTTAAGGCAATAAAAAGGTATGGAATTCTCTCTCTTCTTATTTTTTTGTTGACTCAAGGATATCCTCACGACCCAACCCATCACCCAACTTTCCTTGGTCTTACATTTTGTCAAGTTGGGGATCACCCAACTTGCCTTGGTCTTACATTTTGTCAAATTGGGGTCGGATAGGGGTGAGATGGGCCATAGGAATAAAAATTCTTCTAAGGAAATACAAAGGCATAGACTTCTCTCTCTCTCTCTCTCTCTCTCTCTCTCTCTCTCTCTCTCTCTCTCTCTCTCTCTCTCTTTTTTGTTGATTCAAGGGTATCCTCGTGACCTGACCCAACCCAACGCCCAACCTGCCTTACCTTGGTCTTACATTTTGCCAAGTTGGGGTTGGAAAGAGGTGAGCTGGGTCACAGGAATAGAAATTCTTCTAAGATAATAAAAAGGTATGAAACTCTCTCTTCTACTTTTTTTGTTGACTTAGGGGTATCTTCACAACCAATCCAATGCTCAACCTGCCTTACCTTGGTCTTACATTCTACCAAGTTTGGGACGGAAAGGGGTGAGTTGGGTCATAGGAATAAAAATTCTTCTAAGATAATAAAAAGGTATGGACTTCTCCTTTTTTTGTTGACTCAAGGTATCTTCGCGACCCAACCCAACACTCAACCCACTTTACCTTGGTCTTACATTCTGCCAAGTTGGAATTAAAAAAGGGTGAACTGGGTCATAGGAATAAAAATTATTCTAAGACAATAAAAAAGTATGAACTTCTCTCTTTTTTTGTTGACTTAGAGGTATCTATTGGAAGAGTTTCACCCTTGATCTCCTTGTGTTGTGTAGCACAGTGCTTGGGTTTGTGACATGGCTTAATTTCCTCCTTTGGATCTTGGATCTTGTATAAATTTGGCAGTTGTATCAAACACTGACAGGTCAATATTTTGGTGCAACGACAGTCCCTTGTACAAAAATTGGTATCATAGTTGAGGTCATAGGTTTGAATCCCTCACTTGCGTTGGGGGGGATTATTGCAAGAGTTTCACCCTTAGTCTCTTTGTGTTGTGCAGTGCAATGCTTGGATTCGTGACATGGTTTAACCTCCTTCTAAGGATCTTGGATCTTGTATAAATCTAACGATTGTATCAGGCATTGATAGGTCGATATTCTGGTGCAACGACAACTGCCTATGCAACAATATCCTCATAACCCAACCCAACGCCCAACCCACCTTACCTTGGTCTTACATTCTGCAAAGTGGGGTTGAGAAGGGGTGAGTTGGGTCATAAAAATATAAATTCTTTTAAGGCAACTTTAATCCAAAGGGGTAGAGGAGAAGGATGTTATGTTACTTAATACGAATGGATTGTTGGTGTATTAATCAATAGGTACACTAAAATCATATTATGATTTTTTTGTAAATTAGCCTTCAATTAATCAAAATATTTCAATCCAAACCATTTTTAAACATAATAAAAAGGTATGAACTTCTCTTTCTTTTTTTTAGACACAAGGGTATCCCTATGATCCAACCTGCCTTATCTTAGTCTTACATTCTGCCAAGTTGGGTTCGGAAAGGGGTGTCACATTGGGGAGAGACTAGTCCCCTCAAGATGTATACAACAACCTGCAAGCCACATGCATTGGATAAACCCGGACCTCGAAGTCAAACCCAAGACCATGGGAGCATACCCATGACTTAAGCCTCCTTCGATATTGTGTGACCTCTAGGAAAAACTTGACTTCTATTCCTTCTCAAGAGACATAATGATAATATGGAAATAAGTTTTTAATTCAATTTTAGAATAGATAATCCAATTACTATCTATGTCTCTAGCATCGTCAAATGATTGAACACATTTTATGTATTAAAAATTGAAAGAGAGAGAAAGAGAGAAAACATGAAAGGAAGGAGTGGGTTTGATAAATTAAATACAAGGAAAGATAATAGGAAAATAGATCTAGATATAAAATAGGTAGAATGAGAAGTGAAAGATAAAAAGTAGACAAAAACGATAAAAATATCAAAAATAAATAATTAAAGTTAAAAAAATAAAAAATAAAAAAGAATAACATAGAGATGAATTAATAAATAATGAATGACCAAAAAACCTAGAGAGAGAGAGAGAGAATGACGATAGAGAGACAACAAAGATATACTCATGCAAGCAATTTGAATAAATAATAAACAAATTTAGAAAGACATAAATAAAGTGGAGAGAGAGAATTTCAAATATAGAGATAAAGATTACAAAAAGTGTCCAAAGAACTGACAAATGAAAAGAGGGACACAAAAAATAGAGAAATATTGGTGAAGAAACAAATAATCTTTAAAATAGATATGCAAAGAATAAATACAAATAGAGAGAGAGAGACAAACTAAGCAAATCTAAGAAATCAAAGTGATAGATATCGAGAGGGTGTTAATATGACAGAATGAGAAAACTACAAAATAAATGATAGATTTTAAAAAAGAGAAAATAACCAAAAATTTAAGAAAAATAAGAAATAGATACAAAATAAGAAATAAATTTACACAAATAAAAAATGTAACACAGAGAAAAAGATAGGTAATATTAAAACTGTAGACAAACAAAAGAATGGTATATAAATAAGGAATGCGATAAATTTCTAGAAAAAATAACAATAGATAAGAGAGACATAAAAAGAAAGAAGGAAGAAAGAATAAAGCAAGCCCGAGACGAAGAAAAGAAAAAATGAAAGAATGAGTAAATAAAATTGAGTGAGAACAAATAAAAAATTAATAGATAAATAATAGTTAGTGAAAGGGAAAAGCAATAGGATGAATGAAAGTATTAAGTGAGAGAAACAATAAATCATAGAAAAGAAAAGAGGAATAAAAAAGAGAGAGTGAGAAAGTGAAATATAAATAAACAAAAATGAAATTGAGAAAGGGACATAAAAATAAATAATGAAGGTAATTAACAAAAGAATTGAAAATAGAAATAAATAGAAAACAAAAATGGGGTAGAAATAGGAACAATCATAAAGAAATAAAAAATAAAAAGAAAGAGAGAGAGAGAATACTAGAAACATTGAACGTCAAATAAGAAAGAGAGAAAAACAATCATGTAAAGACAAAGAATTACACAACCCGACCATGTTTTGAACGTTGTTTTAAACAAAAACACTAGGTGGGCCCACAAGGACCCCCCCATGCCTTTTAACTAAACCTAAGTCTATTATATGCCCTAAAATGAAAAAAAGAACCTCATTTCTACTTTTTCATTTTGAAATGGACAGCAATTTAAGAAGAGCAACAAAGTAAAGGAGAGAACAACATGTTGAGGAGGAGCTTAGGACATCATTTCCACCATATTAGAGGTATATTTTTCATCTTTCTTTTCTATTTACAATTTGTTTTCAAAATTTTCATTTTTTTCAAGTTTTTCCAACACATAGGAAGGTCATTGTGGGTTTATTTTTTTATTTGAACTTGTAGCTCTTTGAAATCAATTTTTTTATTAAAAACAATCATGAATAGCAATGATAGTGATAGTGAGGATGTTCAAATTCAAGTGCAAAAAAGAAGTAGACCTAGAAGTATGGAAAACATTGGGAGGTGTTCAGAGAGTGGGAGTGCAATAGGGTCAGTAGGTTCAAACCCATTTGATTGTCCATCTGAACTCCTCAAAAAAATTGCAAAAATCCCACTTAACCCAAAAAAGCCTCTACTACAATTTGCAACAAGATTTGATAAAGATAAGAAAAAAATTTGGGGAGTAGTAGAGTATGGGAGTGTCATTTGTGTGGCAAACAATATAGGGGTAGCTATACGAGAGTTTATTGCCATCTTTTGTGGATAGGTGGTCAAGGGGTGAAAGGTTGTAAAAAAATAACTCAAGCTATGAAAATTGAGGCAACTAAATTGCATATGGAGGGAGAGGCATTAGGTAAAGGGGTTCCAATTGAGAGTTTGTAGCCTAGTGTGGCAATGCCTACAGGATTAGTGGATGTTGTTTCTCATGCAGGAGAGGGTTCAAGTAGGGGAAAGAAGAAAAGTATGAATGTTGCAGATATGTTTAATGTTACAGTATGAGATGGGTTTGATTCCTCTATTGCTAAGTTTTTTTATGCTAATGTCATACCATTTCATGTCTCACGTTTGCCATATTTTAAACAAATGTGCAAAGATATTATAGTTGTTGGTCCCTCATATGTTCTACCTGGAGAAACTACGCTACGCACCACCCCTCTTGATAGAGAGTACTCCAAGGTGAGTATTTTGATGGAGGATATGAGACAAACATGGATGAGAGATGGCTACTCCATAATTATGGATGGGTGAACCAATATCAAACATCTACCACTCATCAATCTTATTATCACCAGTTCAACAGGCTCTTATTTTTTTAGAGCTATAGATTGTTCAGGGAAAAGGAAGGATGCAACCTTCCAATTTCAGATTTTGAGAGATGTCATAGAGGAGGTTGGAGCCTCTAATATTGTGCAGGTAGTGACTGATTCAGCCCGTGTGTGTAAATTTTCTGGATTGATGGTGGAGAGTGCTTATAAGCACATTTTTTGGACCCATTGTTGTGTGTATGCATTGAACAATACCTTGAAGGACATTGGGAAGATAGATTGGGTGAAGGCAGTGGTTGCAGAGGCTAGAGATGTGCAAATGTTCATTTTCAACCATCATACTTCACTTGCTTTATTTAGAACATTTTTGAAGAAGGAATTCCTCAAGCTCGTGGAGACTAGATATGCCAGCTACTTCATTTTATTGGAGAGGATGGTTGAGGTCCAAAAGGCTCTACAATTAATGGTCGTCAATGTAGAGTGGGGTAGATGGAATGAGTCAAGCACAACGGAGGGAAGAACTATGACACAAAAATCCTTGATGATGACTGGTGGTCCACAATGAGGTAAGAAAATTGGCATTGTTGATTTTATTATTTATTTCTTATTCTTAAAATGTTAATCACTTAATTTAATTCTATGTTTCTAACTTGTGAAACATGTCCATTCTTTTTTATGATTTTAATTTTTGTAACTTGTTTGGACTTGCAAATATGTTTGCTCCTTCATCCAACCTATTGTGTAAGTGATTAGATATGTTGAAACTGACTCTCCTAGCCTTGGAGAGATTTATGAGACCTTTGATAGCATGCTTGGATAGATCAAGCAAGCAATTCATAGTAGGGACCCTACTTTGGGATTTTATGAGGAGCATCTTAGGCCCATTATGACGGGACGATGAGACATTATGAACACCTCATTTCGTATGGAAGCCTATGCTCTCAATCTCAAATGGTATGCATCGAGACTTGGGGGAGTGCCTCCATTTTATGATGAAGAGGTGAAAGAAGGTTTCATGAGGGCCCTTACACAAATTTATTATTCAAAGGAATCTACTATACTTTGCACATAGTGGCTTGCATTTTCCAATGTTCATGGTCCAACCTTTTGAAAAATAGAGGTGAGGACAGATACAGCTACATTGGCTCAAATCGAACCTATTGGATGGTGGACGTGGCATGGGAAGGATGCATCAAAGTTGAGAGTACTTTCCATTCATCTTCTTTCATAGGTTGTCAGTTCCTCTACTGCAGAGAGGAATTGGTCCACATATAGCTTCATCTAATCAATCAAGAGGAACAACCTTACCTCTAGATGATCAAAGAAGTTTGTGGTTGTACACAGTGCTTTGCGGCTAGAGGATCGCTAGTCTATTGAGTATCATCATAATCCAGCCTTACGCTGGGATGTTAATCCCAAAGATGCTATGCAAATTGAGGAGGAGGATGCACAAGAGGGATTGGTTTGGGTTCCATTGGTTGAGGCAGCCCCTTCTATTGACATTGACACTGACAGTGACTTAGACTCAAGCTTCGATGGCAATGTTGATTTAGACCTACCATCTGTTGATTAGGGACAACCATATATTTTCTCAGTTTTATGTTTATCGTGTTATTTCATATTTGAAACTTGGAGCCTTTGGGCATTTTTGTTATAATTATCAAACTCTTATATGATATGTATGCACATTGATAATGGAAAGCATTTGAATTTTATTAATTTGTTTGTCGATTCTCATGTGAAATCTCAATTCAAGTCTAATGATATGTATTAAGCTTATACAATGTCTATGATGAATGCTTTATCAATGTTATGCTATAAACATTTGAAATTTCTCTATATTTTTTAAAATTTCCCTATTGTTTTATCAACCATCCCTTGCCATCCCCTAAAAAATGGCCCAAAAGAACCCTCATACCAAAAACGCATCCCACCATACCCTACCATCCCATCCCCAAAACCTCGTGGAGAATAGTTGGTAATAGAAAATTATGAAATCAATGAAAGCAGTTACCATTAGTTTTAACATAACCTGAGCCTCTGTTTTAGTTGTATGTTCAATCACAATCGCATGAAATGGCTACTACCATACCTGAGTGATGTTAAGTTCAATAGAAAAAAATATACTATGGTTTTAAGAGCTTATAGAATTTCAATAATAATGAGCTTTGTCATGGAGGCCATGATTTGAGGATAGAGAACCCTACTGTTAGTTACTTATAGGACTTAGATAGTTACTTATAGGACTGCATTGGTAATACTTTAGTATTTAAATTATGGATCTTTATAAACATAGCTTAGGAAGCCTCTCCATGAGCTTACCATATTCTGGGCACAGAGCAACCATGAATACATTTACACCACTATGCTGAAAACAAATTTAACATCTACCATTTTTGTTAATAAATTATATTTTATAAAATAAGTGGGGTAATTTATATTACTTTGAGGGGGTTATAGGGTATATGGTAGAGATTGAGCACATCTGAAAGTATTAACCAAAATTAATAACCTTCCTTTATGTTTATGAATGGCTACCAAAAGCCCATGCAAGCTAGGAGCATGTATGGTCTCCACTTTATGCAATCTCATGATTAATGAACATTTCATTAGGGTAACTTTTACTTCACCACATATGCCCATCTTTATTGATCTAGTTAATATTGTCTACTAACTAGAGGAATATGTAACAATTGCTAAATCTTTCAATTTAAGCCTAGTAATGACTTTTGTGAGGAAGCTATAGCATCCTCCATATTCCCTCTATTGGGCCACACCCTTGAAGCTAGGAGGAGATAATACTTTAACCCTTAAATTGGTGTGGTCTATGTGAATCCTAGAGCCTAATGATGTATTTCTCTAAGGAAGTAGTCTTGTAAACTAGAGCAATAATTGTTGGCCTTTCTAGTAGCCTATGGTCAATCTAGACCTTTCCATTTGGATATAAGAAATACCCCATAGCTTCCTCTCCACATTGAAAAGGTTGTCCATTAATGACCTTGAAGTAGTTGTAGTTCAAAAGTCTATGGATAGTGATTATTTAACTCTAGCTATCTTCATTAAACTTAAATTCACCATGGAGTGTCCTCTATCCTAAGCCTAATATGGCTAGAACATCTCTTTATTCTAGGTTGTATACGACCTCTAAGATATTGGAGTAATCATAGGTATTCATTGGATCATTCCAATGATCAATGTTTTAGGCTACTGCTATATCTTAGGAACTAGTTGGCATTCACCTTTGTCATAGAGATAAAAGATTGTCAAGGGCTTCCCTAGATATGATATTGGATTAGTTGAGATAGTAGTTACCCCTACCGTGTAGGTAACAAAAATGAGAGCTAATCATTATATTAGGAGGGTTAGCAGGTAGTCATCTATAACATAGAGGTGATTGATACCAAGTGCTACCCATATTGTTGTTGGTGGTCTAAGGGTGATTGAAGCTAGAATCCACCAATCTAGAAGGTTCACTATTTGTGTAAATATCTCTTGTGCCTATATGACCATTTAAAGTTGAGGATGAGCCCCCAATATAGTATGGGATACACTTAAGTCCTCTTCCTAGTTAATCCTTGGAAAAACCAAGCCTTCACCCCTCATCTAATTCCATGATCTTAACTTCTTCATCACAGGATTGTTCATTGGGATAGCTTTCTAGGTCCACTTGGTTGGGGTGGACAGGGTAGTGATTCACTTGGTTGGGTTTTTACACCCTCAAGGTTGGTAAAAGGGAACCCAAACAACTAGGATGCTACTCATAACTAGCCAAGTTCTTATTTTCCACTAGGTACTTGTATATTATGATCAAGAACTTTGCATTCCTATCTAGTACATTGTGATATAAACTCATTAAGTTCACCTTCATGTTCATGTTGCTGAATTTAAATGGTTTCTATATTTACTTTCTAGTTCTATTTTAATAAAAAAAAATTCTCTCATGGCTGGATTTTTACACTTCCTATCTGCTTTAGGATATTTATAATTTTTCCAGTTTATCAAAGTCAAGGCACTCAAATGCATTGCCAAATTTGACAATGGCTTAGAAATTAGCACACGATATACAACTATGCATACAAGACGAGGACACTTCCCTTCTTCCTTTGCTATTCAATTATGTAGCATATTACATTAAGTTCAAAGAGTGGAGGACTACATATCAACCTTCCCTTAAAAAATTAACAATGTATATCTTAAAACCTTTCCCTTTGTCATATAATTTGTTTAATAAATCCCTAAAAGAACCAAGTTCTAGATATTCTATTTAAAATTGTGAAGCTTTCTAATGGATTAATATATCAATTATCATGTAAATTAATCTAGTGTTACTTAGAAAGCCCCTTAACCAATTGTTTACTGAACCAAAATCACCAATTATATCCATAAAGAATAGAAACACTGAATATAGAGAATATTGATCTACATTGGATAAGAAAGAGACAATATTGACTACACCCTTATTTTCTACTCAACCATCGATAATGATGAATTTTGTCCAAATTTTATGTATATCCATATGTAATGATAATGATGAATACACATTAGGAATATCTCAAAGGCTTTCCTCTCACTGATGTTGTCTGTGTCCTAACTTTGGCATCAGGAATATATACTAAAGTAGCTATCCATGTCCTAATATCTGGAAATCTAGAAGGATTTTTGAAGTCACTAAAGCATTTTTTCATGTCATAATACATGGAATTCTATATATTTTCTTCAAGTACCTTCGGCTAGGTCATGCTATATTCTATGTTGAAATTAAAACACCCAGGTGTAAGAACTTAATTTTCTTGCAAAGATGTGTAAACATAGCTAAGCACATCATTGTGCACATGCATATGCTCATAGATGACAAAGTAGTGTGGTAGTTTGCTAGTTGAAAATTGAGTCAACCTGATATGAAATATCTAAGTTTTCCCATAATTTTGATGCTTCACCTCCTACTTGTGAAAAGCACCGAAGGTTGGTTCTTTTCAAGTATGTAGTTTGAATTAGACTCAAAAATTTCATAGTACCTAAATCCCAACATGTTGGCTCATTTCACAGTAAAACATACATTAAAAAGCAGGTAATGTAAACTTCATTCAAACTAAATGCTATTATTAATTTATTATAGTAACAATGATTATGTAATCCAAAAGCATATGCAGAAAAATCAGGGAAGATAATGCAACCTACTTGGCTTGATGAGGGCCTCGCAGTAGTAGTTTGTCATTGAAGGGAAACTGAATGCATAGCTGCAAATGTTGAATCAGTCTTTATCAAATTTGGACTTGAATTCATTGATGTTGCTTAGTAGCATTTTAGAGAAGAATAAGCATATGCAAAACTATTTGAAAGAAGAACTAAGTGATGTGAATGTTTTATATTTTTCTATACTATATCTATTCTTGATGGTTTATGTTTGGCATGTGCACAATAAAAATATAATCATTTAGAATGAACGACATTATGTGAAAAAAATCTAGAGAGTTATAGGTATATTATATGTTCATCATTTTATCAAATATCTGAAAATATAAATCATATAATGCCTCAACAAAGTAAATGATAGAATACATTAGGTAAACATTGAATACCCATTTTATTTGGTCCATGGGAACAAAAGCTCACTTCTATAAGTTGAATTAATGCTTTGAATTTAATAATCGGTATATTTGAGTTGTACTAATGATTTTTCCAAATTTATGTTTTCCTCCTTGAAAAACAATCTTGATGAAAATAGTCTAAACAAGGGCTGGGGTGCAGCAGGAGTCCTTGCTAGATGAAAAAAGATAAATTTGGAAAACCTACATGAGATATTTGGACATAGTATTGGTTCTTGACAAGTTAAACATGTTAGATGATCTAAATCATGATCATTTACATAAATAATAACAAAATATGTGCTACCATTAGAATGGTTGCATTTTTCCTATATTAGGAAGTTGGGAAGAAATGAAGCTTGAGCTAGAGACAATTGTAAAGAAAACAAAGTGTGTATAGAACCGGTAGCTACCTAGTTCAAAAAGCTACCTCTCCTGCATCAGTTAGGATTGTACCATGCAATATTAGTTTATGAATAGTTGAGTTGGAAACCAAGGAGACTACCTTGTTTTGGACTGATCAAATAGGTATTTTAAGTTCATCGTAAATACTTAAGAAATATTTTTTGGTCCAATAATGAACAAGAAACGTGAGACATGAATCGATGACATGAAAAGATTTTGGTAGCTTCTAGAGCACTAGAAGCTACCAAAATCTTTTCACCAATGTTCACTAGGTTCAGAAAGCAAGATGCCAGAATTTGGGATCTTAAAAACATTCTTAAAGGTTAAAATCTAAACAAAACATGAAGTTACAAAAAATATTTGGAGGCACCATTAGTTGTTGATAATATAAACATATTTGATTATCAATATAATGATAACTTGGAAGGAACATGTACTAAAAGGACAATTGTAAATGATAAACATGTTCAAAATGTGATTGTTGAAAAGGCTGTAGAAACTTTGAAACAAATGCAAAACCAATATCTTGCTACTTTTTGTCACTGTAATCCATTTTTTGCAAACTTGGTATTATAACTTGACATTATTTAAATGTTTCATTTAAATAATCTTGTTTCGATCTTAATAAAAAAAAATTAAAAAATGAGAGTTGGTCTTTTATTTTAAAAGTCTTGTCAAAATAATTTTATTTAAAAAATGTTTTGAAGCATCATGTTTCCATGCCAAATCAGAATGAAAGAATTCAAATGCATGATAAATAAAAGAGAAAGCTTTTGTTTGAACACCAAGTTAGGAAAAAAACAAGTGGAAATCTTCACGTGCATGCAAATGGAGGGAAAATCTTTGGTAAAGTTTAAATTCATGAGAGGTTGATACCTAGGGTTTCAAATTGTTTGAACACTATTCACAAATTTCAAAGATATGCATGGAAGCCATCAAAGGTTCTAGTGCTATGGAGTTTCATGCAAAGAAAATTGGAAGTTAAAGTATCTATATTGTAAGGGATAAGAAGGAGTTCAATCTTTCGTAGCATCTCCAAGGTTAGTACATAATAGCTACTATATTCCTGCTTATTACAATTTAGGGTTTTGTGCTAAAAAATAATGCAATATGATATACCACCTAGCTGTTATGAAAAGGTTGTATTGCAAAGGCCTATGTACACTGAGGTTATTGCAATATAGAAGTCATAAATGAGAATCGTAGTGGTTGGACACTCCCATTGCATGCTATGAAAGCAGTCTCGCTGTGTCACCACACTTTGAAATTGCTAAAAGCAACATGGTGATAGCTATTATAGATCATGGTAATAGTGACTCTAAAAGATACATTCAAGATTGGAGTAGATTTTGGAAAGCTAAACATAGAAAACCTGAGAATAGATAAGCTTGATGATGATGGATTGTTTTTTTTCTGGCTCAGACTTATATAGTGGGGACATATTTATTAGAAAAGCTAGTTCACAGCCCTCTCATGTAAATTTCAGCCTCAAGTTGAAGCATAATGTGAAAAGGACAATGGTTGTTGAGGACTTTGTAATAGTCCCAATGAATGAATATGTAGCTAGCACAAGGGCAGTCAATCAAGGGATTGTTACATAATTAAAGAATATAAGCCTTTTGAGAGAAAGCCTTTGAGCAGCTCATTCTATTTGCATCAATAATGCTAAGGTAGAGTTATTGTCAAAGGTTGGTTTTAAGTTTTCACATTGTCCTATAGCTGCAATACAGATATTAGTTTTTACATATGTAAAAGAGATATGAGATGTTGGAAAATTATGTACTTCCAAAGAGAAAGGACATGTGTGGATGTGATGAGTTTTGACAAGAGATTGAGAATGGCTTAGAGGACTGCCTACACCAACAAATCACTTGGAAGATGGTGAGGTTTCACATGAATAGAAGGGATATTGCATTGGATCGAGAGTGGAAAAAAAGATTCAGTGAATGCAATGCAAGAATAGGAAATTAAAAATATTGAAGGTCTTGCCTAGATGATAGTCATCACATTGAGATCAAAGAACAATCACTGTAGCAGTCATAGCCATGATTGCAAGAAGGCAATCAATATAATGGTTCCTTCAAAGGGACAAAGCACCATAAGAGATGCCAAAATAAAGAGTCAGCATGACAAAGAGATTAGCCATAGCAAATGGACGTGACAAGAAATCAAGAATCAGTAGCACAGTCAAGAATAAATGAATGGGTGGTGACATTTCAAAAGGACAATGAAAGATCAATTTTTGAGATAAGCAGCAACCTTGGCATGAGGAGTGGTTAGTCATGATGAAGAGTTTCAAGGACCATAAAAGAAAGAAGGCATGACAGTCCCAAGCTTTAGAGGACAGCCAAGAACATTGCATAAAGAGGAATGAGTGTTGATGCTATAGCTGCAATTGTAATGGCCGCCACAAGGGGTTTATGAAAGTCCCAACAAGGAGTAACCTCTAAAACTGATATTTTCCAAGGGAAGAAAGCCTCAAGAAAGTTATGAATAAGAGGACAGTTTTGGTCCTTCATGACAGTAAGAGAGCAGATCATGCACAATCCTTTATAAGGATATATGAGCTGGACAAATTCTCAAGGGATCATGAGGGATATGACCAATGAGCAGTAACCATGCTGCCAAGAGAAAAAGGAATATGACAATATAAAAGCAAGGATATGGCAGATTTCATGAGTCAATGGAGGGTAGTCAACGGTTTCCAAAGGACCAAGGGACAGACTTTGAAAGAAAGTCAGAGACATCCATTCAATGAAGAGGCCATGACAAAAGTTGAATGATGACATGATGACACAAAGAATGCAACCATGTAAGTTTTTATTGTTCTTGATAATTGAAGGACTGAAGGAGCAAGAGAATAAATACAATGGTACAATATATGGAAGGCACAGTCAAAGCACAATTGATGAGTGAACAAAGGTGCAAAAATTCATGCAAAGGTGCAGCAATTAATGATAGTTTAGGACAAAAAAAAAGTGCTCTGATAAGTGCAACAAATAATGAAAATGAGCAGCAAATAATGAGATCATGAGCAGCAAATAAGGAAGTTCAAATGAGCAGAAATAATGACATCATGAGCAGCAAATAATGATGAAATCATGAGCAGCAATAAAGACAGTAAAAGTGCAGCATAATACATTAAAAGTGCAGCAATCATGACACTAGAAAAGTGCAGAAAATATAGTGTATGAGCAGCAAATAACAAGTCTTTGTGAGCATTCAAAATAGGGATAGTCCTTATGAGCATATATGAAAAATAATAGGCATGATTAGCAAAGAAAACAATGGTCCTATATCAATGGTTGAGGGCAGCAATTGAAAAGGTTGAGGGAAGAGATCATGAGGGGAAGTTTTTATGAAGGCATAAAGTGCATACACAGTCCATAATGACATTGACCACTCAAAATGACTATACAACCATAGTGCAATGTGGATGGCAGACCTTAGGCCATGTGACTATGAAGGTGCAAACATGAGGACATCAATATCAACATGAGGACAGCCATAAGCATTTAGAACTGTGATATGAACCTAGGGCAGACCTCACAACAAAGAGGATAGTGAAAGAAAAAGTCTACCCTTTATCAAATATGTGAAAGAAAAGTCATCTAGAAAGACAACTAGTTTCAATGGAAAAGGGTAGTATTGAAGACAAGAACACAGTGAACTCTCTCTAAGAGGACAATAATTGTAGATAAAAGAGAGATTGCAGACTTTAATGAAAGCCTTATGTATGATTTTCAAAGTTTCATATGCTTGCAGTAAAGAAAACAATCCATATGCTAAGGATGATAACTTTTTTATAAAAAGGGGTAGTCTTTAACAGTGGTAAGAGGCCATGACAGTCATAGTCAAATACAAAGATAGGGGTGGCCTAAAGATAATAGCCAAGAGTGCAAATGACGAAAGCCAATGTTAGTGAAAGGTTTAATCATTTTGAGGGAGGCATGACAATGAATGGTCTTTTATAACCTTGTTATGGTCATATGAAGGAAGAGGACAGTGCTTATAGGGGTAGCAAGAAATCAAAGACAATCCTAAAAAGACAGTCTTATTCATTTATTAATGGAGGAATGCAAGAAGGTTTTTGGCACCAAAGTGCAAAGATAGTAAGGAGGACAGCCCCATCAATGTTTGAAAAGATAGGATGTCCAAGGAAATGATAGTCACAAAAGGAGTTTTTACAAGCATGGTAGGTAATTTGAAGACACAATGACAGTGCTCATGGAAGATGAAGGCATGGCACACCATCATGACAGTCTTTATGACTGAAATCTTGATCTTAGGAATATAAATATCGTGAGTGAACAATCAAAACTTCAGATGGAATGAAAGGGGAGAGTGAGCACAAATTTTTAGTGGCAATGATGGATGTCAGCCAAGGATGACAAAGGCATGTGATGAAAATGAAACTTCTCATAAAACTTATAACCACAGATAAGAGACTATGAATGTACAATAGTCAATCATTGCACAATGAACAATCAAAAGGTCAAATGGTCAAATGGTCAAAAGGACAAAGTTTTTAAAGGGACAATCAAATATGATGCAAAAACACAGTTATTGTGCAATAAGACAGTAATATCTCTCATAATAGTGGTTATGAAATACAACAGTAGTCTTAAATGACTATAGCTTATAAGGTCAAGAGAATAGCCACTAGTTTAACAGACCTCCCCTTCTATCAAGGCATATTACTAATGTTGATTCTAAACTTAGAAAACGACGTTATCTACAAGTAACCCAACAACCTATTGTGGCATTCATGGGTTTTCACAAGTTAAGTGGTCTTTAAACTCAATTTTCTTGCACTAAGAGATAATTTAGGCCTACTTAAGAGGTCCATATGGATAAGGTTGGAGTTAAGTGAAGTTTGGGCCTAAAATCATGCATTTTGATGAAGTTTGGGTCCCTAAAATATAGGTTTTTTTCCTTATACGCCCAACAGATTGAAAACCTCATGCAAAGACGTTAAACTCCACTTTTTTCAATCATCTTCATGCTTTTCTTGGAGGTTCAATTCTAGTTGAGTTGAATCAAACTTTAAGGAGCACACACAAGTCAAAGAGTTTGATTCAACTCTCAACTCCAAAGTTCATATTCTGTTCAACTCTTCATGCACGTTCAACGTCTTCTACGAGGTGCATTCTCTTTCAATTTCACTTATCTTGAGGTTGCTTTCTATAAAGCAAGATCTTCCAACTCTTTTTAGCTAGTTCTTTCATTCCTCTTTTTGCCTTATGCAAAAGAGATGCATTGTAACTCATTTTTGAGAAGTATAGAGCAGCAAGTTAGTTTATTTTCAGTATTTCCAATATTGTACAAGCAAAAACTCCTTTTATCAATAAAAAGCAGCAAGTTTTCTTTCTCAAAATTCTTGTATTGGATGGTGTTATGAATGATTTGATTTAGTTTTTGTGATTTCAGTATTGAATTCTTGAGTTAAATTTCATTTACAATCATTTTTCATGCAAGAATTTGAAAAACTTATGCAGGTCATGGGATGTGATAGCTGATTTTAGAGTTTGTAGTTGTGAAAACACATTTTTTTCCTGCAACAAAACGTGAAACATAATCTCCCCTTGAAACATTTTTGTATAAGTTGGTCAAAAATCAAGTTGTGCATAGGGAATAGCAATTTTTGAGAGAAGTTGTGAGTTGAACCAACAAGCATAATTCTTGGGATTTTGGTGCATCACCTCTTAGGGTTAAGTAATATTTCCATTTTTAATTCTTCTATGCCTTTTCCTATCACGTCAGTAGTTTCTTAGGAGGTTCATTAGGGGAACCAGCCCACTCTAGAGGTTCATCTTCACCATAGACAACCCACAATCTGAAGATGATCCCATGTTTCATAGGATAACTGAGTTTTACACTTGGCTAAGGGTGCTATCCTCGTGACATCAATTTTTGGCACGCTCGGTGGGACTCTTTGAACTATCAAAGTTCAAATCTTGTCCTTTCATTGTTGGTTTTTGGTGTGTACATCAAAAATTTCTGCCTCTGGAAGCAAAATTTTCTCACACCTAGTGACTCAAAGTTCAAATCTACTAGTTTCAAGCAAACTAAAGTGTTGTATGTTCATTTTTTGAAGAAAAGAAGGTTATTTGCTTTATTTTCAAAGCAATTTCCAAATTTTGAATGGCTTAACATGTCAATATTTCATGGAGAAAATATGTTTCCACCTCCATTTCATGAAAATCCTACTTATTTACCTTCCTATTAGCCATATCAAGTTGAGCATACAGTTGTTTTTACCTCAAATTCCTTTGCTACACAAACAAACCAGCATGTTCAATATGATTTCCACCCAGCCACCCCTGCTCAATCTTCCTTGTAGCCTACATATGCTCAAAATCAGCCCCAAGAAAACCATTTTATTTCCAACCAGCATAGTAATTCTCCCAATCAAACTCAAAGCGTTGAAAACATGAGCTTCAAGGATATGATGTTGGACTTTTAGAGGTAGATGAGTGAGATTGAAGGGGATCAGGGGTATGAAGGAGATCAAGAGTATAAATTGCAACAGGAAGAATTGGTTTATTTAGATTACCAATATCAGCAAGAGGACGAGATACAAAGGAAGCAGTATGAGGAGTATCTTGCAAGAGAGCTTGCTATCAAAGAAGAGAAAATGAGGTTATTGCTTGACACAATTGCTACAAAATAAGAGCTTCCCAAGTATGAAATTCTAAGTTTCAAGCAAAATAAGTCTTCAAAACAGTCTCTTGAGCTTGAAATTTTGAGTTTTAGGAGCCTTCACCTTTTGCAAGATCTAGAATCTGATCAAAAGAAGCCTATTATACTTCAAGGGCAGCCATTTCCACAGCTTATGCCATATCAAGAAAATAAAAAAGACTTCAATAATCAGCATTCTTGTCCTCATACTATTCGCCTTTGCAAAGATGGACCCATTGTTTATCAAAGCAATTGGTTTAGTGAGCATAAAGAGGAGGTAATTATGGAGAAACAAGCAAAAAAAATTGGTATTGATATGCTTGCATATAATTAACAAGATGACAAATCAGACTTGTTAGAAGAGGTGGATGAGCATGATCAACTAGGGCAGCAATTTGAAGAGCTTGAAAAAAGTAATAAAAACCATGATTTTATAGTCTCATTTGATGATCTTCTATATCTCATTGAGCAAGATAGAGAAAGTATAAATCTGGTCATAGTTGAAAACCTTGATGTTTTGACTCGTCAAGAGAGCTGCAACGAAGTCAAAATCAGTCCTCTTCCACATAAAAGAAATGAAGAGGTTGAAGAG
This sequence comes from Sequoiadendron giganteum, assembly GCA_007115665.2. Taxonomy (NCBI): domain Eukaryota; kingdom Viridiplantae; phylum Streptophyta; class Pinopsida; order Cupressales; family Cupressaceae; genus Sequoiadendron; species Sequoiadendron giganteum. The sequence goes on along the minus strand of CM021110.1, from coordinate 336,575,316 downwards.
GACTTGTTTTGGGATGATCTTGAGGTATTTGTTTCACAATTGGATGAAAAACCAACATCATTGGATGAGGGAAATCATGAGCAGCAGGAGCAACATGTGGAAGTGACCATGTTTTCAATTGAGTCACTGTAAATAGAGCAGCCCAATCAACAAGATGATAAGATAGCAGTGCATGAGCAAGAAAATAGCAAGGAGAACTCGAAATTTATCATTTCAAGAGGATGTCCTATCAGACATTTAGTTCAGATTGAGTCCGCTAAGGTACCACAAGTCATGCTTGCACCCAAGCATGAAGTTGTAGTTGAAGAATAGTAGATCCAACTTGCCTATGTACCTCAAAATAGTAGCATATATGGTATATATGATGAGGTATGTGACTTGTTTTCATTCTCCAAGATTTGTTGCAGCAGTTGATAAAAAAATTGGCATTTTTCCATCTCTTTGGCTGTTAATAAGCAAGTGAAACATTACAAATTGTTAAGAAGGGGAAGCTATTTTGCAAAACTAGTTAATGGATTCATTTGAACACTACCACATCTGGTTAGTGTAGGTTAGGGTAGGTTTCTTTCAAGTTAATAAGTGTTGATGCACATTTAGTTGTTATTGAGAAGAGGTTGTTGTTGTTCAAAGTCTGATTTTCAGTTTCTTTTCAAGCCTAGATGACTCTATTGCCCAATTAATATACAAGGCTACTGGTTTATTTTTGTTTTAGTAGGAAAAACATCCCTGAGGTCGCCAAGAATGTAGTTCATTTTTTGCAAACTTGGTATTAGAACTTGAAATTATTTAAATGTTTCATTTAAATAATCTTGTTTTCATCTTAAGTCAAAAAAGTCAAAAATGAGAGTTGGTCTTTTATTTTAAAAGTCTTTGTAATGTTCCACCCCAAATGGAACAATCTTTATTGCGATTTTGCTTGATTAATTTAGCATGAACCGAGATTGCATACAAATACTACTAAACAATGGAAAAGATAAAGTAAAGGGGTTTCATCAAACATTTATATGCACAGCTTGACACCTTACTGATTAGCAATTCCATAGTATATTCTTCTCAAACATGAATGATTCAGATTTGCACAATTAAGAGTTCTATACCAGCAGTTATACTACTTCTGAAAGAAGTCTACAGTACCAAAAGTTTTCTTACATCACATAGGGGACCACAATACTTAATTTTGGGCGATACTGGTAACAATATCAACTAAAATACAATGCTTAGTTCAGATTCTAAGGTGAATTACCAGTATAACAGCGTACAGTTCTTACACAGCAGTTTATAAATATTGATTTCTATCTACAAACAATACTGGGATTGATTCAAAATATTTTCTGAGTACTAACAGCAATCAAAAAGGCATTTTTGAGCACTCTGAAATTTGATAACAACAGCACAAAGTTTCAAAATCATTACACACATTTATGTGATTAACTAGCAGCTAGAATACAAAGGTTTTCCAACTAGAAATACTCAAAAATACAAAGGTTTGTTGTGCATTGCATATGGACTGATACAACAAGAGATAAACATGTATTTTGATTACTCAAGCCTGGTAAAGAATCACCCAACACCCTAATAGCAGAAAAGTGAGATTCCAAACTCCACACCAAACTAAAGAGGATACTAGATATTGGCATCTAACTTAACCCAACAAACTCTCACAACTGAAAAAAATATCAACCTCTTGAAAAAGGCATCAAAACCCTATGTATACAATTGATCGATTATAGTTTCAAATCCTAAATAATGATCAACTCTGGAAATTATTCATGACCTATGAAAATGATAATCAAACCCTTATATCTGATATCCTGTAATTCATAAAACTTCCTGATAAATTCGTCTAACCCTAGTTTTGAAGCTTTCCTGTAAATCTTTGAAGCACAAGCACAATCCTTGCAATGGAATTGTCTACAAGCTGGCTTGGGAGATCTTCCACTCCTGTACCAATCTATTATTCCTAAGGGTTTTTGTCTTCAAAAAGTCTATGGCTTTCAACCAGCAAACCCTTGCTGAAGCTCTTCACCAAATTTCTCCAAAACAAGAATAATAAAATTGAATCAATAAAATGAACTTCAAATGCCCTTTTATAATACTCAATTTTTATTTGCCTTCATTCCATTTAATTTCATTTCATTTCATTTACTTTTCTTGCCTTTTTGGTGCACAACTTAATAATATAAAGTTTACTTTAAAACTCACTTATATCCCTTTTTAATAAAGTCCTTACGTATCCCTTTAAATTGACACTTAAGTTAATATTATAAAGTGCACATTAAAATCACTTATATCCTTTTATAATTTAATTGTTATTAAAGCTAACACTCTAATAATAATTAATAAATCATAACTCCATAAAAACTCAACATTAATTGATTCTGTCAGCACCACGGTGTTACTCACTACTTGTACTACTCATTTGAATGGCTTACTATAAATAGTAAGGTTGGACCCAAATGTCCAAGTGACTTACTAGAAATAGTAAGTGAGTGTAAATGGAGCTAGAAACACCTTAAGAAGGTTATCCCTAAATATCACCAAGCTTTGGAGAAGAAAACTCCTAAATAAGGCTCTTTGAACACCAACATTAGCCTATGAGGACCCATTGATAAGCTAATCATTGCATTTGACGATTGCCTAGGAAAAGGGAACATTACAATCCGCCCTCCCCAAGATTGTTTGTCCCCAAGCAATCATCATTGGATGCCCTGGCTTGTCACCTAAATACCAGGATCCCAAATCAATCTGTAGAATGCCTAACAACATATCCACTACATCTATTGGGTAGAGATAAAACCATGCTCAAAATCACTGCAAACAACTACCCCATTGTAGAGCAATCTACCAAACAAAGGAATCCTTGGATACCATAACCAAAATGGAATTTTTCCATACACATCACTCGCTAACTTCCACTGCGCTACAAGTGGAAATACAAGTGGAAATCTTTGCATTCATGCAAAAGGAGGGAAAAGCTTTAATAAAGTCTAAATTCATGAGGAGAGGTAGATACCTAGGGTTTCAAACTGTTTGAACACTATTCATGCTAAGTTCCAAAGATATGCATGGCAGCCATCAAAGGTTCTAGAGCTATGGAGTTTCATGCAGAGAAAACTAGAAGTTAAAGTATCTGTATTGTAAGGGACAAGGAGGAGTTCAATCTTCAATAGCATCTCCAAGGTTAGTACGTAATAGCCACTATACTCACTATAATTTAGGGTTTTTGTGCTTATAAATAATGTAATTTGATATACCACCTACCTATTATGAAAAGGTTGTATTGCAAAGGCCTATGTACACTGAGGTTATTGCAATATAGAAGTCATATATGAGAATCACAGTAGCTAGACACTACCATTGCATGCTATGAAAGTTGTTTAGTTGTGTCACCACACTTTGAAATTGCTAAAAGAAAGATGGTGAAAGCTCTTATAGATCATGGTAATAGTGACTCTAAAAGATTCATTCAAGATTGAAGTAGATTTTGGAAAGCCAAACACAAAAAAACTGAGAATAGATAAGCTTGACGATGATGGATTGTTTTTTTTTGGCTCAGACTTATATAGTGGGGACATATTAATTGGAAAAGTCATCTCACAACCCTCTCATGCAAATTTCAGCCTCAAGTTGAAGCATACTGTGAAGAAGGACAATGGTTGTTAAAGACCTTGTAACAGTCCTAGTGAATGAATATGTAGCTAGCACATGGTCATTCAATCAAGGGACTTTTACATATTTAAAGAATATAAGCCTTTTGGGAGAAAGCCTTTTAGCAGCTCATTCTATTTGCATCAATAATCCTAAGGTAGAGTTATTGTCAAAGGCTAGTTTCAAGTTTTCACATTATCCTGTAGCTGCAATACAGATGTTAGGTTTTACATATGTAAAAGAGATATGAGATGCTGGAAAATTATGTACTTCCAAAGAGAAAGGACATGCGTGGATCTGATGAGTTTTGACAAGAGATTGAGAATGGCTCATAGGACTTCCTACACCAGAAAATCACTTGGAAGATGGTGAAGTTTCGCATGAACAAAAGGGATATTGCATTGGATCGAGAGTGGAAAATAAAGAATCAGTGAATGCAATACAAGAATAGGAAGCTAAAAATATTGAAGGTCTTGCCTAGATGATAGTCATCATAATCAAGATCAAAGAATAGACACTGTAGCAGTCATGATTGCAAGAAGGCAGTCAGTATAATGGTTCCTTCAAAGAGACAAAACACCATGCAAAAACAGAGAGTCAACATGACAAAGAGATTAGTCATAGCAAATGGTCATGACAAGAAATCAACAATCAGCAGCATAGTCAAGAATAAATGGATAGGTGGTGACCTTCCAAGAGGACAATGAAAGATCAATTTTTGAGATAAGCAGCAACCTTGCCATGAGAAGTGGTCAGTCATGATGAAGAGTTGCAAGGACCATAAAAGAAAGAAGACATGATAGTCCCAAGCTTTAGAGGACAACCAAGAACATTGCATAAAGAGGAATGAGTGTTGATGCTACAACTGCAATTGTAATGGCTGTCACAAGGGGTTTACGAAAGTCCCAACAAGGAGTAGGGAGGAAAGCCTCGAGAAAGTTATGAATAAGAGGACAATTTTGGTCCTTCATGACAGTAAGAGAGAAGTCATGCACAATCCTTTATAAGGATATATGAGGTGGAAAAATTATCAAGGGATCATGAGGGATATGAGCAATGGGCAGTAACCATGCTGCCAAGAGAAAAAGGTACATGACAATCTAAAAGCAAGAATATGGAAGATTTCATGAGTCAATGGAGGGCAGTCACCGGTTTCCAAAGGATCAAGGGACAAACTTCGAAACAAAGTCGGAGACACCCATTCAATGAAGAGGCCGTGGAAAAAGTTGAATGATGACATGATGACACAAAGAATGCAGCCATGTAAGTTTTTATTGCTCTTGATAATTGAAGGATTGAAGGAGCAAGAGAATAAAGACAATGATACAATATATGGAAGGCACAGTCAAAGCACAATTGATGAGTGAACAAAGGTGCAACAATTCATGACAAAGGTGCAGCAATTAATGACAGTTTAGGATAGGAAAAATGCCCTAACAAGTGCAACAAATAATGAGAAATGAGCAGCAAATAATGAGATCATGAGCAACAAATAATGATGAAATCATGAGCAGCAATAATGACAGTAAAAGTGCAGCATAATACAATAAAAGTGCAGCAATCATGACACTAGAAAAGTGCAGAAAATATAGTGTATGAGCAGAAAATAATAAGTCTTCATGAGCATTCAAAATAGAGACAGTCCTTATGAACATATATTAAAAATAATAGGCATGATTAGCAAAGAAAACAATGGTCCTGTATCAATGGTTGAGGGCAGCAATTGAAAAGGTTGAGGGAAGATCTCACAAGGGGAAGTTTTTATGAAGGCATAAAGTGCATACATAGTCCATAATTACAATGACAACTCAAAATGACTATAAAACCATAGTGCAATGTGGATGGCAGACCTTAGGCCATGTGAACTATGAAGGTGCAAACACGTGGAAATCAATATCAACATGAGGACAGTCATAAGCATTTAGGACTGTGATATGAACCTAGGGCAGACCTCACAGCAAAGAGGATAGTGAAAGCAAAAGTCTACTCTTTATCAAATATGTGAAAGAATAGTCATCTAGAATGACAGCTAGTTTCAATGGAAAAGAGCAGTTTTAAAGACAAGAACACAGTGAACTCTCTCTAAGAGGACAACAATTGCAGATAAAAGAGAGATTGCAGACTTTAATGACATCCTTATGTATGATTTTCAAAGTCTCATATGCTCACAGTAAAGAAGACAGTCCATATGCTAAGGATGACAATTTTTTGTAAAAAGGGGTAGTCTTTAACAGTTAAGAGGCCATGACAGTCATAGTCAAATACAAAGACAAGGGCAGCTTAAAGATAATAATCAAGAGTGCAAATGGTGAAAGCCAATGTTAGTGAAAGGTTTAATCATTTGAGGGAGGCGTGACAATGAAGGGTCTTTTATAACCTTGTTATGGTCATATGAAAGAAGAAGACAGTGCTTATAGGGGTAGCAAGAATTCAAAGACAATCCTAAAAAGATAGTCCTATTCATTTATTAATGGAGGACAACAGCAAGGTTTTTGGCACCAAAGTGCAAAGATAGTAAAGGAGGACAGCCCCATCAGTGTTTGACAAGATAGGATGTCCAAGGAAATGATAGTCACAAAAGGATTTTTTACAAGCATGGTAGGTAATTTGAAGACACAATGACAGTGCTCATGGAAGATGAAGACATGGCAAACCATCATTACAGTCTTTATGACTGAAATCTTGACCTTAGGAATATAAATACCATGAGTGAACAATCAAAACTTTAGATGGCACAAAAGGGGAGAGTAAGAAAAAAAATTTATGGCAATGATGGATGTCAGCCAAGGATGACAAAGGTATGTGATGAAAATGCAACTTCTCATAAAACTCATAAACCATAGATAAGAGACTATGAATGTACAATAGTCAGTCATTGCACAGTGAACAATCAAAAGGTCAAATGGTCAAAAGGAAATTTTTTAAATGGATAATCAAATATGATGCAGAAACACAGTTATTGTGCAATAGGACAGTAATATCTCTCATAATAGTGGTCATGAAATACAACAGCAGTCTTAAATGACTATAGTAAGGTCAAGAGAATAGCCACTAGTTTAATAAACCTCCCCTTCTGTCAAGGAAGATTACTAATGGTGATGCTAAACTTAGAAGACAAGGTTATCTGCGAGTAACTCAACAACCTATTGTGTCATTCATTGGTTTTCACAAGTTAAGTGGCCTTTAAACTCAATTTTCTTGCACTAAGAGACAGTTTAGGCCTACTTAAGAGGCCCATATGGATAAGGTTGGAGTTAAGTGAAGTTTGGGCCTAAAATCATGCATTTTGGTGAAGTTTGGGTCCCTAAAATATAAGATTTTTTGCCTTATACGCCCAACAGATTGAAAACCTCATGCAAAGAGGTTAAACTCAACTTTTTTCAATCATCTTCATGCTTTTCTTAGAGGTTTAGTTTTAGTTGATTTGAAGCAAAATTTAAGGAGCACACACAAGTCAAAGAGTTTGTGTCAACTCTCAACTCCAAAGTTCACATCCAGTTCAACTCTTCATGCATGTTCAACATCTTCTACAAGGTGTAGCCTCTTTCAGCTTCAGTTCTCTAGAGGTGGCTTTCTATAAATCAAGATCTTCCAACTCTTTTTGGTGAGTTCTTTCATTCCTCTTTCTGCCTAATGCAAGAGAGATGCATTGTAACTCATTTTGAGAAGTATAGAGCAGCAACTTAGTTTATTTTTTGTTATTTTCAATATTGCACAAGAAAAAACTCCTTTTATCAATAAAAACTAGCAAGTTTTCCTTCTCGAAATTCTTGTATTGGATGGTGTTATGAATGATTTGATTTAGTTTTTGTGATTTCAATATTGAATCCTTGAGTTAAGTCTCATTTACAATCATTTTTCATGAAAGAATTTGAAAAAGTTATGTAGGTCATGGGATATGTTAGCTGAGTTTAGAGTTTTTAGTTGTTAAAACACATTGTTTTCCTGCATCAAAATGTGAAACATAATCTCCCCTTGAAACATTTTTGTATAAGTTGTTTAAAAATCAAGTTATGCATAGGGAAAAGTAATTTTTTACTTTTAGAGAAGTTGTGAGTTGAACCAACAGGTATAAGTCTTGGATTTTTGGTGCATCACCTCCTAGGGTTAAGTAATCTTTCTATTATTAGTTCTTCTATCCCTTTTCCTATCATGTCAATAGTTTCTAGGAGGTTCATCAAGGGAACTGACCTGCTCTAGAGGTTCATCTTCACCATAGACAACCCACAATCTAAAGATGATCCCATGTTTCACAGGATAACCAAGTTTTACACTTGGCTAAGGGTGCTATCCTTGTGTGAACAATCACAATTGAAGACAATAGAAGGGAATGACTTCCAAATTTATGACATTAGATATGGACATTGAACACATCGATTCATGTCTCCCATTTTTCATTCATTATTAGACCAAAAAATCTTGCTTGAGTATTTACGATGAACTTAAACTGCCTCTTTGATCAGTCCAAAACACGGCAATATCCTTGGGTTCCAACTCAACTATTCATAAACTAGTTTTACATGGTACAATTCCTAATTGATGCAGGGCGAGTAGCTTTCTGAACTTGGTAGTTGCTAGTTCTATACACACTTTGTGTTCTTTACAATTGTCCCTAGCTCAAGCTTCATTTCTTTTAAGTCATTGCAAAATATGACATGAACATTGCCAAAAGGTTTTGTTGGTGTGTGTTTGATTTGAAATAGTCTTATGTCAATATTGTAAAGCATTTGAGAACCAATCAGTGAAGCTTCATTAATAAGAAAAAATTGTAATTGGTCAAATATCTTGTTTAAGCTATCAAACGTGTTCAAATCCAAGGGTAGCATTTTTGAAGAATTGCATAATAGATGTAACATGGAATGTGTAATGATGCCACCTGCATTGTATGCAACTTTCCTTGTGGAAGCAACAATAACACCTTTAGGTTGATTCAGTCACTATCTAGTTGCTTATCATAGAATCGGATCATCACTTCAAGAATTGCTTTAGCTATGAAGTTTTTTCTTGTGCTAGCTCCGCCTGTCAGGAACAAGTACAGTGGGATTTTCGGTGCAAGCCTTTTTGTCATCATCACATCCTTTAGTATTGATTGTTGTTTTGTGTTCAATTGTCTTCATAGATTGAAGTATTCTTGTTTGCTAAAAAAGAATGGATGAGTTGTTTCTAAGAACATTGAGTTGCACGTAGCATTATGAACTTTGTATTTCTTGTGTGCTTTAGATCAATTATAATGTCATATTTATCTATCCCATTTTGCTCTTTGTTTGCATCAATTTCATTTCTAAGTTCTATTGCTAGATAGGTGTCATTGTTAGCTTTTGTAGCAACATCATCAATGGCACCACATCTAGAAGCAATTTGGGTAGTAAACATGTTTTTGATATTTGCAATTTGTGCTTAGTTTGCATTGAATGCTGACTCCATGTTTTATATTCAGTTAGCAAGGTTCATTCACTAGACCTAAAAGGCACATACAACATAAGTTTCTCTCTGAAATAATTCTAAGGATCAATTTACAAATTGTATTTTACATAGGGCATGATCTATGGCATTGCTCTTTTGGATCTGTGTTGAATTTCTAGAGTAGAAGGTTGTAAATTCAGCTACTTACAATTTGTCAAAAGCTTTTGGTAGTTGTGTTTATTTTTCTATTGTAGATGCATACATAATATTTTCAAAATCATCTTGTTCTTTTGCCAATAGTTTAGGGATTTTTAGCATAAAAACTCTATTTTCTATTGGTGCAGTATTAATGAAAAAAAAAATTTAGCATTTATGCAATGAAAATGACAAAACAATGTGAACAACTTGATGACTGGACATTTGTTGGTAGTTAAGCAATGCATTGCCAAGTTTTCTTATGAATTGTATCTTTCCATTATAAGAATTAGTGCTTTGTTGTTGCAATTGGTGAAATGCAAGAGACAATGTTCTATCTTGTTTTGTCATGTATGAACTACAATAAGATGCATCAACATATGCATCTAATATGAACTGTGTGGTTGTCTTTGCATACATTGTGTTAGAACTTTCTTTGCAAAGGTGTTTATCCAAATATCAACTGGGTCTCTTTTTAGCATCACATTTTTGCATGACAATGTTGATTGTAGCATTGCAATGTAATTTGTTTCATCCATTTGAAATTCATGCAAGAAACTTTCAAATGTGACTTCCTTTGTATTGCTTTTGTTTTCCAACTGCTTAAAAAAATTCTTTCTCTATCCTTCATTGCAATATTAGGCATGGCCAAGGGCTCCAATATTGTTTCTCTGCTCATGGGGGGCAAGGGGGAACTAAATTTACAGCTTGAGTTTTTGTACTTTTTACAAGTTTTTGTATGATGATGCGTTTTCATTTTGGCAAGGTTTGTATCAAACAATGAAGAATCACATGAAATATACTTGTCCACAAATCTTTCTATTTCGATGTTTGAGAAATCTCAGTATATAGGTGTATCTTTTACCCATGGCATGAAATGAACATGTCCATTGCCTCAGTTTTGAAATTCCTTGACAAAAGAGTAGTCCAAGACTTGGCCAAAAACTTCATGGATTTTGTGCCAAAATCTATGGTTGAAGTAGTGACTGCAAAGTATTGGGTTCTTTCTAATTTCAAAGTCCACATCCCTATCTTCTATAGTTTCATTACACTTGGTGTCTTGCTTAGTGGATATTTCTTGCAATGCTTTGCATAGTAGCTCTCAAAAGTGCTCAACACTTGTCAATGTCAAAAAGAGAGTTAGAGGTCCCAATTGTCTTATCATTGTAAATATATTTTTCCTAGCATTTTCTAAATAGTCTGGTGAGGTTCGAATACTCTTTAATGATCTATAGCCCAATGGAGATCTCAATATTTTTTCAAGAGCTGAAGGACTACACACATATTTTGCAAGTAGCTTTTTACCTTTAATTCAGCTTTTCTTATACATACCCATGCTAGTGAAGATACTTGTTGATTAATAATTTTAATGGCTTTGAAGAAAATATTTATGATGTGTGTTGCGAAGTCATTATCCTTATGCATAAGCTCCCATTTTTCTATTTTTTGAAACATTTTTTTTAGTAATGACAAGTGGTCGAGCAGAACCATAAAAAAGAGTTCGGAAGTTCATCTCCTTTGAATAGGTGACTTGGAAAATACCAAGAGGTTTAAAACCTTTTGATGGTGCAATTTCAATAATAGTTCTATCAAGGTTATTGATTAAATGTGGGTCATTAAAACTAATGTAAAATTGATTCAGTTATGGTCTCTTCATCATCCTTGGGTATGTTATCATGCATATTGGCTTAGGTTCAAAATCTGTGTGCATTTGTTCTACTTTTCTTGTGAATAGAGCTTCCAATCTTTAGTTACAGATATTTTTTCTTTTGCATACAATGGTGTTTTTGACAAAGTTGGTAAAGAATTCATGACACAAGCAAGCCTAACATTGCCTTGCGCATATGCATTTTCATATTGTAGTTTTCATTTCAGTTTAGTTACCACTATTGTAGTTTCATCTACCTGTCTAGACAATGCTTATTGCACCTTATCAAAATCTATAGGAACATTGATGATTGTGCCAACCAAAACCAAGCCATATTGCGCTCTTTTATACCCTAATTGTCTTATTTGTGCAAAATTAATGTACAAAGAGACAAGTCTTTCTTCTAGAGAAGTAAAGAAATCGACAAAACTTATTTGTACATTATGTCTTATCCTCCAAGGCATGGCAAAATGAGATATATTAACATTTAATGTAGTTTTTATACATGTCTACAAATGGGTTGTCCTAATGTGATTCTTTTTCCCTTCATCTCAATGGGAAACAAAGAGAAAGGCATAAACAAGTGTATTGTTAACTTTGTAAATGTTTTGATGAAAATGAAGCATGTCTTAAAGAAGACATGATTGAGTTGGCGTGTCCTTGAGGGTTTGCAAATATGTGTTAACATATTTTTGCACTGTGGTTTTTTGTAGATGTGTGTCTATTTTTTGTTACTTGATACCTAGGTCTTGTCTTGAGAAATAGAAAAGACCTACATGGCTTGCACTTCAGCTTTGGGATATGTGAAGCATGTTGTTTTTGTGCATTAAACATTTCTTTTTTTAAACAATGCAATGATTGTTGACACATGAAGCTTGGGCTAGTCTTGCATAGGTTATTTTTACTTGGGACATGGTCAATACTTGCAATGGAAGGAGATGTTGTACATAGTGCAATGTTTGCATGGCACATTTTTGCATGACAGATTTTGGCTTTTAGAGAGCATAATGTCTTACAAGGTGTCAATTTTGTGTTTGTATTTGATTTAAAAATCTTAGGTTGTAAACATTTCCTTGTTTGGTTTGCAATGTTTCTTGTTGCAGCTATTTGTTCTTTTTTAAGAAATGCAATGATTGTTGATGCATCAAGCTTGGCTAGGCTTGGATACTTTATTTTGATTTGGGACATGGTCAACACTTGCAATGGAATCAAACATTGTAGTTAGTGCAATGTTTGAATGGCATATTTCTGCATGGCGGATTTTGGCTTTTAGAGAGTGCAATGTCTCACGAGTTATTAATTCTGTGTTTGTATTTGATGTAAAAAAATTAGGTTTGAAGCATTTCCTTTTTTAGTTTGCAATGTTTCTTGTTGCAGCTATTTGTTTGTTTGCTATATATTTTTGTTTCTTACCTATATCATAAACATTGTCGTGAACCTTTAGATTTGTGCTAGGAAAAGCTATAATTGCTTGAGGATGTAAACTCTCTTGGAGTATATTGTACATAGATGGGATGGGATCCATTACAAATTTCTGATTTAAGAGTGCAAACGTTGGTGATAGTTTTCAATTATATTGAAGTGTGGTAGTCATTGCAAATTTAGGTGTAGTTGTCATAGGTAGCATAGAAAAGAGATGCTTTATATGGACGTTATGAGTAAATTTGTGTTTGTGTTGAAGTGGTTCATAGTGACAATGACTTGAGCTGGTTACAAAGAAAATTAAGTTCAACTTTTTTTTTAGCCATGTGCAACTGCAATATACTTTGGCTTTTGGTTGTGTAGTTTCTTGCCATATGTGTATGGTTGGATGAAATATGTGTGAGAACCATAATGAAAGAAATTTAGAAGCCTCAAGGCCGCTTTGTGCATATGATATTCCAATCTTGGAAATGAGTGATTGCAATTACAATAGACGGCTGTTGTTTGTTATAGCAAACTACGCAAATGTGTCAAACCATGCCAATGCAAAAAAAATTGTATTGTCAATGCATTGGCAAAGGATTGAGCCATAAACAATCAAAAAGCAATTGCATCAAACTATTGACCAGCCACAAAAGCTATAGCAGCAAACATGCTATCGCCACATGTAGTAGCAAAAGTAGCAGCTCTACAAAGCCCAAGTGTATCAAATGCATTTGCAATTGTGCTCCAAACATAGTCCAAATTGCAGCATGAAGTTGGCAAGTGCATTTGCACATTTTGAAGGCAATTGTATGTGTTTATCTTTGTGAACACGGGCTCATAATGTCTATTAGTTGGGTTTGCACCATGGAAAAGAATTGATATTACAGGATCGCATGCATCTTTATTGAAATGCAAGTACAATATTTTGCAGGTTAGAGACCAAATGCATATGGGTATGTTCAACCACTATGCTAGCCATTGCACATAGAATGTGTCACCCCAAAGTCTAATTTCACCATTGGCATTGATTTATGTGGCTAAAAGCCTCATTCTTGTCATGCCCCTGCCAAAATAGGGTTAACAAGGTCCTTAATTAATAGGAAGTCAGGCTGACTTATTTTCCTTAGCAACAATAAAATTAAAAAATATCACTTAGTATTATATCCTAGCCAACCATGCATTAATAAGCCCAAAATTACATATAAATATGGGTGATCAAGGGTAGTAACGAAAGGGAATAAGCAGTGATTGTCATCATACAACGATGGAGTTTATCTTATGAAGAGCAGCGATGGAAGAAGCAATGATTTGATTAGCATGAAATAACAATAAAATCATCAGAAACTATATTTTACAAAGGCAAGGGTTCATAACCCACTAATCGTTTAGACTGAGTAGTACAAATGAGACATGGCATTATGGAAAAATATTGAATGTAGATTGACCCTCACCAACAACAACAAGGAGAAATAATAAAAGAAATCAACAAGGAGAAATAATAAAGGAAATTGAATTATTAAAAAGAAAAAAGGATAATATTAATATAGATTAATTATCCTTTAATCAAATAATTACTAATGGTTAAGGCAATCAAACAAAAGTGATGCCCTATTGAAGGGACATGACCATCCGCCCAGCATAAGTGTAAAAGGCAAAGGATTTCGATGAAAAGAACAAGCGATTGGAGGGAAGTAGATTTAGTTTGGAAACCAATAAAAAAGACAACGATCATTAAATTAGATATAAGGAATCAAGGTCTGCATTTCCTAAATAAAAAATACTCATTAATTGTTATTTTTGCAGCAATCCAATTACCTAAACTGGTGGTATGGGACCAAATTCACAATCATATGATGCAAAATGATTTAATATGAATGGTTGTGATTATTTAATTAGACATTCCAGTTACTAATGATATATTGCTGCTATTGTCATATCAGTAACTGTGACTAATATTTGTTTGTCACATGCCTTCAATGTTTAGCCATGATAGAAGGAACTGAGATTACAAGAGGGGAACGGTGATGGGGCACTCTCCTAGGTACGCCTCCTCATATGGGGACTAGATGAGCCCCATGAGGCCAAGGGGGTATAGAGGGTACCACCTTTGGGCTTAGGAGAGATGGAATTTTCAAGGCACTCATTATTGTCTCACTCCTCCATCATGGGGAATCATCACAAGAGGTCAAATCATAGGGAGAGGGAAATGGTTGGCAAGATGAGGGGATAATGGAAAAGACACCTCCTAGGTAGATCACCTCATATGGATGGCATGGGCCACATGAGGCCAAGAGGGATGGTATATCCACTCTTGGGCCTAAGGTAAAAGGATCCTAGGCACCCCATCAAGTCACGTTCTCCTAGACTCTCCTATGATTGAACCCTCCAAGGATGTTAAAATGCTTGTGATTGAATTAATGATTGACCATGAGTTTATTAATATCTAGTTATGGTAATCTACTAATTAGTATTATTGTGGAAAATGATTATAATCTACTAATCACTTTGATTATGGTAAATGGTTCCAAATTGTGTATAGGGCTTCAATCAAGGCCTCAATCAGGTGAAAGATATTCTCTAACCCCTTTGTTTACTCAAATTAAGGAATTAGGGCAAATTTAGGGCATTCCCAATTAGGGGACATTATAATTCTATGTAGGTATGTATTTTTTCCATGTATATTGTGCAAATCATAAACCATTGTTGAATGTAACTCATGTTCAAAAGAGCTTAAAGCTGCAACATGACCATCATGAAGACAGTGTTGCAAATGATCCACAAGGCCATTATGTAGCTCATTTGGTATATAGTGGCAAAGAAGCAAAACATGTATTGTGTCAAATAGGCAATTACCAACTTTGTAGTTGAATGAATCAATTCGAAAACAATGCACAAAGTCTACAACTTCATCAATTGACATCATCTGTGCTTTGTCATGTGGTTTGTAGGTCTCCATTACAATAGGTTCTTGGGAAAGTCTTTGTTTCTTATGAGGAGTGTCTGAAAGCATATTGTTCAATTAGTTGTTGGATCAAAGAGATGTATTCAGATTGTTTAACTATGTACTAGATTAGAAATGTCAAAGGTAGACAAAAAAATAGCACATATACCTCAAGAGTTGAAACAGAAAGAACTTCAACAATTCATTACTCACCTTGAACAGCAAGCATGAAAAAGTTGTAAGGTTCTCCTTTAATTTAAAAAGCTACACAATCTAGACCCTGTGGAATAGAAGCAAAATTGCATTGTCAATGCATATGACCATATTTACATGTGCTAAAAGGGCAAAACTTCACAGCCTCTGTCATTGGCATTCTAGTCTATGGTAAAACAACACAAAATCATATAATGCAAAGTGCGACTATTGTTGATCAATCGCAAAGGAAATAAATGAACATATATATAATAGGGATACTTGAATTTTTTGAAAACTATTTGCAGTTGTTTTTTTTTTAGGAAAATTAATGTTATCTACAGAAGCTTTAGTTGGCAGCATGTTGTAGTCAATATCCCAGCTATCTAAATTAGGCTTGTCCACATATAAACAACTGGCAGATTGAGCAGAACAAACTGATAAGTTGTGACATGTAAGCTCATCATATTCTTGAAATCCATTATGCAAAATTACTCTCCATGGTAATAATCACGAGAGCCATCTTGCAGAGGATTTAGCTAAAAGCAATTGAACTTAAAGGTGCAACAAAACCATTGTGAAGACAATGCAGGAAATGGTCCACAATGGAGGATGTTGCAGGAAACTGCTATGCTAAATGCAACTTCTACATACAAATGCAACAGAGAAAAAAGTATTATCTCACTGAAATCTGTTATGTATATAATAGTGAGCATGCCTTTGAGCTGTACAGTTCAGCAAAAATGCAAAATACTCAGTTAAGTATCGCATTTCAAAAGAAAGCAAAGAATTTGCTTCAATTGACGAATCCTAGGGTTTATCTACCACTACAGATTTCAAAGCGAATATGTTATGGCATAGCTACAAGTGTTCTATAGATATTGTGATTCCTTGATTCTGTTATGCACCGAAGTGAAAATGTATAGAACACTTGTAACTATGCCATGACATTGGCTTAAGAGGAACCCATCTCTCTCTATTTTTATAGACCTATATGGTAGACATATATGCATGTATGTGAATGTTTGTATAGAGAGAGAGAGAGGTACACACATACATGGTAGATATATATGCAAACGGTGGAAGCATAGACAATGCATGTCAGCTATTTAACAAAATGCGTCAAAGAAATATAGTCTCATGCATCCCTCTCTTCATCTATTTCCCTCTCTGTGTCTGTACAGTGATCATAACAAAGTATTAGTAGCTTAAAGAATTCGATCATCAATATTTCCTTTTTACAGATGTAAACTTTCGCACAAAGTATCTTCTGACACAATGATGTTAATGAGAGATTTCAAACAGATTCAATTCAAATCGAGCTTGTCATATCTTCTAAGTTCTATGTATGTTGTTCAATTTGACAAGAACTTTACAAATTTTACTAGCTTTAGTAAATTATTCAGTACACAAAAGAGGGAAATAAAAAATAATGACGTACAAATGCCTTAAAATTCCAAGTAAACATTTGAGTGGACAATACTCATTCTTGGGAACAAAATACAGCAATATATGGTAATGGCTTGAATTTAACAAGATAATACAGCATACAACAGTGTGCTATTGAATTTTAGAAAACCAATACAGAACTTCTTTAGCAAAAGAACTTACATTCAGTATGGCAAGTTATATAACTTCCAAGCCCTTCGGCTACAGAAAACGCTGCACTCATTACCATAATAGAAAGTTTCTTTAGTTTCTAGAAGTTTAAATTTGAAATGGCTCTCCAAAACCAAAGCCTATCACAAGAAAAACAAGTGTTTGTTTACACCGCTGACAGCTAAGATAAGAAAACACGACAGTAATTGCAGGTATGAACACCCTAATTTCCTATAACCATGTTGTTGCCCAACAAAGCCACAATGAACAACACAAACTGCAAGTTTTTACACTTCCCAAGCACTAATTTGGCCCTCCAAACATTTTTTTGTCATGTAATATTTATGTTTTTGTCAGTTAAAAATTCCCCATCTGCAGATTGGGGATTTGGCTAATATTAGCCAGCTCCAAAAACTACCTAATATTGAAAGACACTTCCTATTCATCAAGTTCAAAGTCCAATATGGAGACAGCAAAGATTCAGATGATAGAGACTGTGCCTTCCCCATTGCCATATGCTCTCAGCATAATAAAAAATATTGGACTTGAAGAGAGGCACCAAAGTCAATGTCTGGATGATTATGGACAACACTTCAAAAATATCTTCCCTTGAGTACTCATGGTTTTTAACATAGCTAATTTGATAGAGATATAGTGGTGAGAGACCCTAAAGTTAAATCTCCATAAACAAAACCAAAGCTCTGGTACGCCAAGGCTAAATCAGTCTTCCATGATGCTTACTGTATAACAAAATCCAAAGTGGATTGTAAGTGCTAAACAATTTTAACCAATGTCAGAAAATAATTCTTTTGACATTCACTATTTCAATGGAGCAGAAAGGTACCAAAGATGGATTCCGTAATTTGACCATTAAGTCTACATGGGAATTCATGGTGATTGAGAAGAGAGGATGAAACTTGTAGGTGATAATCTTTAGTTCTTATCATTGTAGTGCATTTAATGGCATCTCTTATCTCAATTGTTTGCCACTCTACAAGTTTGTGTTTTTTGCATTCCCATAATTTGTGGATTTATCAAGTCATAGATTTAACCTAGACAAGTCTTGTGCACTACTGACGACATTGTTGGCCATGTATTTAGCAGCTCTATTTACCATTTCAGTCCATCTATGGACATCGATATAGTTTCTCATGTTCATTTCTTCAGCCTTGCAAGTACAACAATTGGTAATCAAATGCCATAAAACTGTGGTTTTCTGGCTCACATTCAAGAAAATCCAAAGAGATGGAAATAATTTTACAAGCATAAATTAGCTGACAAATCTTTCTATTTCAAAATCTATGAATTATAAGCATTATGAGTGTCATTTCTCTCCCTTTTTTAGTTATGAATGGTATTCTTTCAAACATTTGTGGCAATGATATGTCTTTGAAGTTTGAGAAAAGCTTAAGCCCCTTTCATACGTCTAATGAATTGATTGTTCTCTAGTTGACCAATTTGAAGATGCCTGAAAGTAATGCTCACAAAACACGTTCAAAAGATCAAATAATTAAGAACTTATTTTTAGGCAATCCACAAAGAAATTGATGACAATTTTGTCTAAATGCTCACCAAACTTTTTGCAATAATTTTATCACATTTTTATGTATATTATGTCAAACTAAAGCACCATTATCAGTGTTAATAGATATTCTTCTACATCAAGATAGAAATTAAAATGTCAAGATGAAGATACACAATCAAGAATTTACAAGGTGAAAGATTTATAGTCACGGTTGAGACTCAAGAAAAGCGAGATACAATCGGCAGAGTCAATACTAATTCCAATAGATTTGATAAACATTGTAACTGGTGAAGTAAAATGAACCATATGGAAATTGAGTATCGCTTGAAGTTGAAACAAAATCATTCATAAGAAAAAAAACAAAGAGGAAAGCCAGAGATGGCAAAGGAGATAACAGAGAATGTACCATGGCCATTTTGAAAAAAGTGATGAAATGGAAAAATAGAAAAATCTTTTCATGGCCAATATGAAAAGTCAGCAACATGTGAATTGATTTTTTCCTTGTGTTCAGAAGCCAGAAGAATATGACAAGCATTATGTAGGCCCATTACCTGTATTGATCGAAGAATTTTATTCATAAAACTAGGGCAAAGATTGAAATTCCCCTAAAGAAATATTGTAATCAGATTTACCCAATTTGTATTCTTTGTCCTATAGTTAAATGAGAAATTCACGGTTGTGTTTAAAAAAGAGTGTCAGTTAATCAATGCAAACCAAGTTGTTGCTATATGTTTCAAAAGCGATGGTCTCTACAATATCGAAATAATTAGGTTTTAAAAGTAGGGGTGTCCACAAAATCAAGAAATTTTCTGGAAAGCAACATCACTGTTGTGCTAGTTCAGCCAATAAACTATCATGAGAGGTATGGGCAAGTGAATCGTTTCTATCATGGATTGTCTCTTGTTCAAAAATCACGCAGGAAAGAATCTCAGCATATTTGGTGTCATCTTCAATTCCTTCCAATCTCTATTTTGACTCACTCTTATGTGCTTCTCACCAAAGCATTTCCAGATTTTTAAAGGTTTCCATTACTCTTTTAAATATGATTATGAAGAAAATGTGGATGCTAAAAATGAATCAGAAGCACAGAAATTTGGTGCATAAGCCTATAATATGGACAGCTCAATAAAATACGTTTTTAAGATTGCATGTTAATGTTTAAAATGTTTCTCGTCGAGACTTACTTAGACGCAGAAGAATTGGTTGTTCTAATCTCTATTGTGCAGACTTAGCCACCCACTCATTGTGACAATTACTTATTTCCAGTCCAGCAGGTAAGATTTGAAGGATCTTCAAATTTAATTCTGACCCAATTGTGTATGGTAAGATCCATCAGGATGAAATTATAAACAATCAATGGTAATTTATGCAGAAATGTTCAAACATGTCTATAATGCCAATGGTATAATATTGTCTAGAAGGTTGGATAATGATTTGATGAAAGAGTGAAGAGCTCATGCTAGAAAGATTAATGTGTACTCAAATGGCATCTGATAAGTTTACTTTGAAGACTGATACAAACATGGCTCTTCAGAACCTCCCAAGTATGACCCAGATTTAGACTATAACAATGACTTCAACATAGTGATTTTATATTCCTCTTATAGCAGCGTGTTGCATGCCATTCACTTTTGTTTCAGAAGAGTAAATTTTCATGCATAAAGAACTATTTCAAAATTATATACTCTATATTGGACATAAAAATTTTAAGAAAAGATATAGCAATCACAACACAAACCATTTTGAAATAGAAAACATCAGTTTCAAATAAAAGCATATAGAAAAAATGGTTGATATTAAAATTCCCAGACACCCATTCATATGAAGTGTTACATTATAAAGGAAGGCAATTCGTTCATAGCAAAGATTCAGATGTACCTAACTACCCAACTCATTTCCAGAAAAGGCCCTGCATATGCATTGCACCCTAAAGTGAGAAAAGTCCCTGCATACACATAATTCCAGCTTAATCTTTATAAATTTGCAAGAAATTCTAGTAGAACACAAAATCAGAGGGATATATCAAATTTTATTGATAAATAATGCTCAAATCGTAGCAGAGACAAGTAAAGAAAAAAGAAAACAAAGAAAGTAGAAACATAATAAGAATAATCTATAAATAAAGCCACCTGACGAGTTTGTCGATGTACTCAGATCATAGCAGAGATCAATATGGAACTGCTCTACATATCCATCTGCAATGTTGTGACCAAAGAAGAATTGACTGTTTAAATTAGCATGCAAACAGAAAAGAATTGGTGAGTTGCTTTTCAACAAACAGGGTGCTACTTTTTAAATTTAGTCGACCGTTATTTTTCCTTAAATTGCGCCAAGTTTGAAAGACTTCCAGCTATTTTTTATATTTATTCGACCTTGTTTTTCTTAAAAAATTTGGCCCAAGTTTATTTAATGACATCATTTTTGAATTCCTTAACCCTACATGAATCATGGTTTTGCTAGAAGTCCACTGTGTCTTTATATCATAATTTCAAAAAAAAATTGTCAATTAAAATTTTGGCCGTAATATTGGACAAGTACTTGACTTTTGTTTATTGAGTGTTAAATACATTTAAAGATATTTTATGA
This sequence comes from Sequoiadendron giganteum, assembly GCA_007115665.2. NCBI lineage: Eukaryota > Viridiplantae > Streptophyta > Pinopsida > Cupressales > Cupressaceae > Sequoiadendron > Sequoiadendron giganteum. Next base: position 336,554,172 of record CM021110.1, on the reverse strand, counting down.
ATTTAGGAAAATTTATCATACAAATTTGAAGGCATGTAGTTGAAGTGAATTTATATATTTCACAACATATTTTGTATACAAAAATCATGATATCACTACTATATTTTATCACTTGAAATTCATAAAAGAATTACATAAATTACAATTGTTTTGAAATGATCATGTTACTACTGTGCAAATAAAAGAATACATGGTGACTATTTTTTTCCGAGTATGATTCCAATGGTGAATATATGAATATATATATTGGATTGATAAGTATTCGCATGGCATTTCTAGTCATCTAAGATAGTTATTAAATATGAGAGTTCAAGGAATAAAAATTAAATCGCTTATGTTATGAAAAAATCTACAAAACCCCTTGACAATTAAACTCAAAACTAAGCTCAACTAATAAACATTAAAATATTTTTAAATTAACCTTTGAAGGAGAATAATATAGAAATTTAAGTAGCATTCTAGCATGTAATAAACACGTAAAAAAGAAAGAATGAGAGAAGGGGGGAGAGGGAAGGGGGGAATAGAAACAACCAAAAGAAGACAAAAGACATAGGTATACTCTAGGCAAAAAATGGATAAAAGTGAGGATTAGAATGAGTTCCGAGGAATGAGTTAAAATGGGGACATGCATAGTTTGAGTTGTATGTCAAATCTTAGCAAAGATCATGTCACATGTACGCTTGTCACTACCTAAAGAATAATCAAATCAAATTAATCCCAACACAAAGGAGAAAAATGTAAGGTATAGAAACTTTATTATACGTTACCCCCACTTTGAATGCATATGAAATATTGAGGATACATGTCAAAGTAAACTTAAGAAATCAACATGAAAGTATATTTATTCAAACACTCATAGAAGGAATGCATAAATGGATATGGATGTCAATTCTCAGTACATGTTCCCTTGAGATGAGTGTACTTGAAAACTTGCAAACACATAATCTAAAAAAATCCAATGAGTAGTATACACTAACCATTCTAAAAATAAGAATAAACATAAATGCAAACTATTAACAAATAGAAAGGTAAAATAGCATACTACCCAAAGACAGCTAGCAATGTACTAGACCAAGGGGTAGCTAACATAATATAACTTCATAACAATGAAGTAATGAAGTGCCCAAGGAAATTTATGAAGTACCATCAAGGTGTAGTTGTATTGGTGCATGTTTTATTACACCAACTTAAGTGTATGTTAACATTCTTGAGAAAAGAAATAAATTCCCCAAGACTTTAATCATCTAATCTAAGCCTCTCATATAATTTTATGAGGGAGAGATATAAGAGAACACAAATGAAGCCTAATGGTTATTAATTTCCTCATTATCAATTTAATAGCCATCCATGTGATTAAACTAGACTTGAGCAATTTTTACAATAAAACCTACCAAAAAATCTTCAATGCAATCATACTCCAAATCTATTCTCATCTTAAACAAACACTAAGCTAAAAGAAATAGCAACAAAGACGAAAAGGTAAAGAGAAATTAAGCAAATAGGCGTTATTAATCTTCATGTAGTATCAATCAACAAGCTTTTAAAATCATCCAAGCCAAGCTTTGTAGTGATAATAGCTTAACTTTCCCCATAGTAATGAAATCAACTTGAAATATGTCCCAAATATTACAAGACCATAAATGTGCACACAAGTAACAATTTTTCATGAAAACCAAATTTGTAGAAATAAAATTTACATAATCTTTATTTACATTCTCACAAGGATTTGCATGTTGAAACTCATAATGATCTAAATCTCCATTCAAATAATAACATTGATCTTCTTGTAAACTCTAATATCTAACCATCTAACCTTCTAGTTATCCAACCTTTAGCTATCTAACTCCTTTTTCACAATATGAAGCTTTTGGTCTTATATACTCTCAAGAAATTCAATATAGTCAAAATTGCTTATGAGCACAACCACTAGGTTTAATTATGTTTTTTATTTCATTTGGTCATTCAATCAATTTCTCTAACATCAATTCTATATTAAATTGGCAATCCCATCTTGGATCCACTTTAGGCTACTAAATTTAATATATGGGAGTTATGTGAATATCTTTGTATTATGGATAAATATTTTTGATATATTGGTGTTTCTATATACCACAAGATGTTATACTGAACATGTTATTGTTTGAGCTATAATAAATGGGACTCTAAGAATGAATGTATGTATGTATATAAAATTTAATTATTTTATATATTATCATACTAGTTCTAGTTCTAGTCCTTATCTTACCCATTTACATTGGTTATAAATCATAAACATCAATAAAATACACCTAGATCTTGTTGGGAATTAAGGTGTCTCAACCTTTGCAAGTTCCTAACATTGATTTATTTAATTAATTAATTTATACCTATTCTTGTAATTTTATACTTTGTAGGACCTATTTCAATGAGGTAGCAACTTACATGTTATGTGACTAGGATGACATGCATCCTAAATTGGTGGAAATAGGCATCCCACTTTGTGGACCCCACTATGTAGCATAATTTAAGGCATGTGTCATAAGTTGTAAGTGATTATGATTTATTATGATGGGATTATGATAGATCATGTCATATAAAACATGATAGTGTAATCTAAGTTAGAAATGGAAGTGAATATGATAGGTGGAACATTTTGCATGAAGAAGGTGTGGTGCATGTTAGGTGGGACTATTTGCATGCATGCAAATGACTTGCATGTTGAGATTGGAGTTATTTTTCAGAAGTCTAAGTGAATATAGGTATCTTGCATGTTAATCTTTAGACTTGCATGCATACATTGAAGAGGATAATGACATGTGGCATTTCTCGGCATCCATCTTGTAAATCTATAAATACGGGTGTTTTCTTTAGGAGTGAAGAGAGGAGATTTATTCATTGCAAGGTTATGTTGTTAGATTTCCTATAGATCTAAGCAAGATGTAAACATCCATGTTAATACTTTGAGCATATAAGTGTATTGTAACATGTTTTTTTGTTGCAAATTAATATGTTGGTTCAATTCTTTCGAGTGTGCAATTTTTTACTCGAAAGGGTTTTTACCATGTATACTAGTGTTTCTTATCTTATGTCGTTCATCTATTCTTCTTCTTTCATGTTCTTAAAAATTTGATTTACATGTTATGCAACTAAAATTTACTTAGATATGTAAGCTATAATTTGTTTCTTTTAAGGGCTAATGTGATGGGAAATCAACTATGCCATTTTCTACTTTAAAGGCATAGTAGTATTTTCTTGTATCAAGTTGTTGAAAATTTGATTAAAATGAAACATAGGATACTAGAAGGTGCATACTAGGTTCATCTTTCCCTTTCAATTGGTATCAAAGCCAAGTTCCATGGTTTGCATGTGCATGTATGTGAGTTTTTATGTACTTCTATGAACTTGCATGTTGCTTGCATGTTGTTGCATGTGTTTGTTCCATGGTGTTTAAGGTTTGGATATTTCTTCTATTGTGATTCCTTAGCCTAGAAAGGTTGAGGGAATATGTAAGAAGGAATTGGCTATTTATTAATCCTTGTTCAAGTGGAAATCTTGCAGTTGATCTTGTTTTGAGGACACAATAGGAATTTGAAGGATGGAGAAGATAGAATTTTATGGAGTTTATCATGTTGTTTCATTTAATATGATATTAATGTGGAGCTCTTGTTTGTGAGTATATAATAATCCTCATGCATGGTTGTGTTCTTTCATTATGTGCTTGTGTGTAACAGATTATTCATGTTAGGTGTATGTTCTTGGCTCGCTAATTATATGGAGAAACTTGGGTTGTCATTGCTATGGTTTGGTGTGCTTATGTTGGGCACTTGGATTTAATCCCCAGTATTAGAAGGCGTTATTTTATTAATCTCAAATACATGTAGGCCATATAATTGATTGTTGGATGATCTGAAAAAATTTGGAATGGCCTTGCTCCTTTGTATTCTAGTACATCATGGTGGTTATGGAGTTGGCCTACAAGTGTTCTTAGAGTTCTTGGAGTTCTTGGACCTCTTCTTTCTTTCGTTTGGTTCTACTTTCATGTCTCAATTTCATGTTGGTTGAATCTAAGGGTTTTGAAGTTGTTTTGTTCAAAATCTATGGTTACGATTATCTATGTTATTCCATTGTTCTACTTTGATTATTCTAGTTTATCATACTTGTGGGTCTTTGTAATGTCCCCTTTTGTGGAGTAGCTGAAAATGACCCATTTAGATTATTTAGGCAAGATAAATTATTGGAGCTTGAAATGTTGGAAGAAATTCTAGGTAGAAATGGGATACGATAGGTTATAGGACAACATCCATTAAGTTGGGCATGATACTTCATTTTGTTGGGTATGATATTTTTTATATTGGTGGCGTGGTAATCTTCCATTGTTATTTGACTTGTTATACCAACTAGGTGTGACATCTGGTGAATGGTTGTGGTCTTTGAATGGTCTATTGTTGGGCACTAAAATTGTCTTAATCCTAGCATGGGAATTTGTAAGGGATCGCAACAACTTTTGGTGAGACATGAGGCAAGAGTGAAAACTAGTAGATAATACGTTGCCATTATGGAGTGTAGAGTGAGTTGTAAGGTGAAACATGGGGTCTTCAAGGCAGTTTCCAAACTTATAACTCACATGTTAACTACTATAGTTTTTCTAGACTATATAGAGCATCCATTATTCTATATTTCCCATCCTTGGCATAGGCGACATGGGCTAGAACTACTCCTGTGCATTCAGAACTGCAAATTCTTGAGCTTGGAGCATGATATGCATATATTTGTAGCTCATTGATTAGAACATTAGAGTACAATATTAATTTTCTATTTTTTTATAATCATTTCAATATATGTCATTTATTTGACAATTTTTCTCTTCAAAATTTGTGAATGCTAAATTGAAGATATGAAGGGAAAACACACTTTGATGTCTTGGAACGAATTACTCAAAGCATGACATACAAAAATATCTCATAAAAAATTACATAAAAATTGTTTGACGGAAATCTTGTTAGCAAAAATTATGAAAATTGCACATTACTGGTCAAGGAATTGGTAGGGTATTTTATAGTGGTATCAAAGCAAGAGATTTTTCTAGCTTGGAGGGTGTTTTAAAACTTGTGGAATGTCTAAAATAAATTTATGAATCCCAAGGAAAAATAATATATCACTTATAGGAGAAGAAAACAATTTCTTAATTCATATTTTGAAGAGGAAGACAATATGCCCTTGTCATGAATGATCTACAAAATCCAAGTGCTTTGTAGATTTTTAATTATTTAGCTAGAGGGTAGTAGCAGTTGGTTCAATTAATGACTCAAATGATGTAAACCATTAATACCAATAACCATAATACATGTATCAATGGAAATAACAAAAATAATAGTACTAATGGAAACAATTGCAACCGTGGAGAGGCAAGTAATACTAATAATCCAACTATTAACAATTTGAAGGTAGCCATTTAAACTACACATAGGAATCCAAAGCCTAACTTCATAGAGGCACCACCTAGAGGACAGGAAGGACAACATGATGGTGGTGAAGGGTTTGTAAATTATTTGAGGGAGTACCAATCATTAGGAGAGGAATTTCATAAATTTATTTCCTTAGCATATTTTTTCCAGGTTAAGTACATGAATAGGCCTAGAGGAGACAAGAGGCATGAGACTAATCAGGAGTTACAATGTAGGGTGGTAAAGTATAGAGGATGTATTATCTCATTGTCCAAACTCCCACTATTATTAATTAATATCGTCCTATTAGGGTGATGTGGTAGTTTGGCTTGCGAAAGATGGTGCTGAGGTAGGAGGTGGTGCTTGCATAGGTGGTATGGGAGAGAGGAATCTGAGGAGGCTACATAGAGTTATATATAGCTAGGCATGATTAGTAGGATACTCTAGCAGTACCATGGGACCCTTGGTGTGTAGTTATAAATGAAGGTGCATCGTGAGAATATGATGCATGGTGGGCTACTCGTAGACCAGTGTGACTTATAGTACCACAAGATCAAGTGGTAGCATATTGTATGAATTATGGATTATGGGTTTATTATGTGCATATTATGAGTTGATGTTTATGATTTATGGATTATTATGCAGTTGTGATATTTTATGGATGATTTTGCATATGTTTGTGTATATGATCCTTTGATGGCGAAAGTTTGAATGATTGATGTGAAATATTTGTTGTTATGTAATGTCTAAATGATTTGCTGGATTTATTAAATTAAGGTTCTTTATGATATGCATGTGGTTTCAATGGATGTATTTATGATTCTATTATATGTTATATATGATGCTAATATGATGTGCAGGTATGGTATGGTATGGTACGGTATGGTATGGTATGGTATGGTATGGTGTGAGTGTTTACTATCTATATTTTAATGCTACATGATCATCACCATGATTATGTAAATGAGGGATGTTTTTTAATGCATGTGTGTTAAATGTGATGATTTTATGTATCTTCTATGTTTATTATGATTGAAAATGTGAATGATTATGGCTAATGCAAAATGATTAATGAAATGGATTTTATGGAAAATGTTAATGATTATGATTAATGCAATGGATTTTATAAAAAATGTGAATGATTATGATCTAACATGTGGTGGGTGGAGGATATGTAGGTAGGATATGGTTATGTATGATTTTTCCAATTTCATCATGACACAAAGTGTAAGTGTGTAGGATAGGTGGGATTATGGGATGGAAGGATATGTGGGGATATAAATTGAAGCCTTAGGATGAAGAATTTTGAGATGGGATGGGTATGGGGAAAATGGGAGGGGAATGGGTTTACAGTTATGCTGAAATGTGGTGAGCTATCCTAAATTTTAATATAGCAAAGGAAATAATTCCATAGTGGTAAAGAAAACCAAGAAAATGAATGTAACCTTTGCATGGACTAGAATTGCAACCAAAAGGTTGTCCCAAAAAATGTAAAACTATTTATAGTGTTTGTGGGTCATGTAGGGAGTAAAATCCAATATATGTGAAGGTCCTTGTGCACACAAGTCTTGGCATTGATTTGGTGGGTCTATGTGAAGGATAACCAACATCATATTGAAAGAATTCACCCAAACACATGGTGAAAATTAGCCTTTTTGAGTCATATAAAAGGACCACCACAAACACAACATATAGAAACAATGGTAATGGCCCATTTTGCACCAATGAAAACGCACAAAGATATGAGAAGATCTAGGTAGCCTTAAGCGGGTGCAACCATGGGTCAAAAATATAAACATGTTGACTCACAAATAAACATGTCATACAACCAACATATCTCTTGTCAAGGGTAGGATAGATGATGGTGGTGATTATGATAGACTTGAAAGGATACATCCCTATGGGCATGGATAGATGAAAAACAAGGGACAATAATGGCTAAAATGAATGCTTACTTTTGCAGCCCAATATTTTTAGGAGTGTGTGTGTGTCTGTATGTTGAAATTTGATTTTATTTTTGAGCAATCCTATGATGCTCAAATTACTATGGAAAGTTGTCCAAGTGCAATAATTTATTATAGATGAAAGATTTTTGTTATGGGGAGTGATGGTGGTAATGTGAGGTTTATTATGAAATGAAAACAAAATAGGCTTGTAACAACCGAATCCCAATCCACACTTAGGTAATCATTCAAGATCCCAACAAGGGCATGAGATGGGAAGTGGTAAAATAGTAGGCTTGTGGTGGAAGGGAATTTAGAAAAAAAAATAGTAATTTATTGTGGTGATGAGTAAATTGTGCAGGCTATCTAGTCAATCATGTAAAAAAGAGGGTGGAGTGTGGTGTATATGAGTGGGTGAATCATTCAAGTTGTTGCATCAATCTAATGGAATAGGGAGAGGAATGTATGATGGGGATTTTCATAGAAAAAATTGTGCAAGCTATGTAAAAAAGTGGGGAGAGAAGTGTATGGTGGGGTTTGGGGAATGACAAAATCAAATGCAAAGCCTAAAAGGAAATAACGATGGGTCAATGTGGTGGAGAGAGGAGGCTAAGTGATAAGTGGATTTTGCATAGTTAGTGTAGTGTAGGAAATTGTATACCCTTTACAATTTCACACTTTGTTTGGGTCCCTTAATTAATTGGACTTAATTAAGCTTCTAATTTGCCAAATTATGCATTCCAAAGCCTTATTATTCCCATTTTTTGAAAGGGGATCCAACATTAATGATTCAAATTTCATATGCAATTATCAGCTTTTGGAATCTAATTTTTGGGAAATTAGATAAACATCTATAAATACAATCTTTTTATCAATTCAAATCTAACACAATAAGCAACATTATCAAGAGATCCTATTGAGTAAATATTATTATCAAGAGCATTCAAGAGTAGATATATTAGTCATTTGTTGCAACATTCAAGATCCTATCATCATGTTCAAGCTTATGTGTGTTCATGCAATCTTGTGAAATCTAATATACATTGTTGATCCTAAAAAACATCCAAGCATTTTCAAGTGTCTAAATCCATTCAAACAAAATAATTTTTTCCCTATTTGTATGTGCAGATTATAGGTTGAAGAAGGATTGAAGATCTTGAAGAGCAATTTTACATTCTCGCATTTATTGCATTCATTGTTGTCAAGTCACAAAAACTAAGATTCAAAATTTATTTCTAGTTGTTTGATAGTGGAACCGATGCAAAAAAAAAAAAAGATAAGATCCTACCTCAGAGGACTGCAAAAAAAAATTCAAAAGACCTAACTTGAGACCCATTCACTCCAGGGAAAACCTGTCCTTCAACAGATCTCAAAACCTACTTTTTGTGATTGGTACATGTGTCCTTGCCCTTCTCAGATCCTCTTGAAAACTATGGCTTCCATTTCTATACTTTTGAGAATTTGTATTTCATGTTCTATGTCTAATTGTTCATCTAGTTGGAGCATTGCATATCATTTCAATTTGGTTTCAAATCTATCTTATTGCCTTAAGGACTGAGATCTAGGTCTAGTTGATTCACCTTTGAGGTTGAAAGTCAATCTCTACTCCTTGTGATCTCTTTCCTAATTAAATTCTATTGGGGAGAGGGATAAATAGAGAAAATACCCCTTATTCAATAAGGAACCATTTTCCCCACATTTCATTTTGGTGAACCTAACATTGTACATCATATTTTTCTAATTCGGAGATCATTGAAACCCTCGATCTAGTTTTTGCATCATCTTATTTTTCATTGAATTAAGGGTTACATATTACATGTTTGCATCATTTAAATTCATAAAAATCTAAAAATATTGCATACTTTCTACATAGTAGCTTGCATTAAAGTGTGTCTCAGTCATTTAGATCAACATTTCATTCAAAATCATTCAAAAAAGTTGTTATTTTGTTCATACATTGTCATAAAATTGTATTTGCATTTTCATCATATTTATGGAAAAACTGTCATTGAAGAATGTGTTTGTTGTTAGGAACAGTGAGCTTAAATATCAAGATAAAAACTCAGATTAATTTTTTTTAGACCCCTATCCTATGACTCATTCACCCTAGGGAGAACCTTACTAGTACATGTGTGTTGAGAAAATGTGTCTCAACCTTGCAATTACATAAGGTACTGTTAATACACAAGGTATTGTTCAACCGACGATGACTGTGTTCAGATATTAGAATAAAACAAGGTGTAATGACAATTTATTGTGACAGTCAAAGTGTGATATGTCTAGCCAAGAAGTTGACATTTCATGCTAGGACCAAGCACATTGATGTACAGTATCATTTTTTTAGAGATATGGTCGAAGATGGCAAGATGAAGTTGGTTAAGGTAGAGACTTTGATGAATGTTGTTGATTATTTAACTAAGCATATGAGCATAGAGAAGTTCAAATGTGTTCAGAGACTATGGACCTTTTGGCCCCTATCAATTAAGAGATGATGATGACACCCTTCTGTTGTCCTTGCAAGGTTTTTGAAAAGTGGGAGATTTATTGAGAAAATGTGTCTCCACCTTGCAATTACATAAGGTACTATTAATAAACAAGGTATTGTTCAACCGACATCGATCAGGGGGCATGGGGGGATCCCCCCCATGAGGGGTTCGGGGGACCATCCCCCCAGCTGGGGTCCAAGGGTAGCGTGCCTTGGTGGGGGCTTAAGGGTAGCGCCCCTGAAAGGAAAATTTTATTTATATTTTATTATTGTAAATCTAAACCATTCATCATTATGTCTCATATCTGATAGTCGATATTTTATTAGCTTAACTTTCCCTAGAAGGCAACCCTATTTTATGAGGATGTTGTTTTGCAACTATGTATTGTGATGTATTCTGAGAGTCTGATAGCGGCTATGTTGCCTCTAGATTTCTGAGTGGTGATACTCCTGTGAGAAGCTTGCTTTGCAAGTATATTGTAATCTTTGTGATTTTTGAATAATATATTGGGTGGCTTTTGGAGTGTGGGGTTTTTCTCCATGTAAATCACTGTGTTGTGGTATGCATGATATTTGTGTTTGTTTATGTTTAAGTTTCTGTAACTATTAAAGATCTGTAAAATTTTGCATTATTCTCCTCTCAAGGTTAGTGTAGGAAGTTGTTTCGCTACCTTAGCTTCCTTACAAGGTGCTTTTCCAAATTTGTACACACTATTGTGTCTTTGTATTATCAGTTTGTTCTAGTTTGCAGAAGTTTGTTTTGAAATTCTAAAAAATTATTATTGCATGTGCAAGAAAAGTTTCATATTTATTGATTTATTACAAATTTTGGAAAAATTGTTGCATTTCAAATCTATAGAACAATTATTTATATCATGTTCTCGTTGCAAAAATCTCTAGTTATCATAACTCATGTTCTATTTTCAAATCTTGTTGAGCACTTTAAGAAATTTTTGTTACAAACATATGAATATGAAGTTATTTCCCCTCTTTTCTTGTTTTTCATTGATCCCTCTCCTACTATCTCTCCTATGTGTGAGGTCAGTTTGGTGAAAGAGAATACAATTCTTGATAATCATGGCAATCATAAGTGTTCTTCTCTCGATACCTCTCTTGTGATGAATGTGTCTTGGTATTAGAAGGTCCAATCATTGAGCTTCATGAGAATCTTGTTTATTTCTCTACTGCTACATTTCCTACTTGGGAGGATATTGTTGGGCAAGAGGATGTAATTATTGATAAGTAATAAAATCATAGTTGTTCTTCTCTTGATACCTCCCCTACTTGTGATGAAGTTATCTTAGAAGACCCAACCATTGAATGCCGTGAAAATCTTGTTTGCTCCTCTCCTGATACCTCTCCTACTTGTGAAGATATTAGGGTGCAAGAGTATGATATTGTTGATACATTTTTTAAAATTATGAATATGATAAGGTAACATTAGATTCCCCCTCGATAGAAGATCATCAACAAGAAGTCAAATCTGTTGAGGTTATGAATGCACAATTGACCATTATATCTCCCTTGATTATTGGAACTCCCAAGAGTACACTAATCATTGGGCTTCCTAAGATTCCTTTTTAACCTTCTAAGATTCCTTTAGTTATTGGACCTCCTAAGCCACTTCTCATTATAGGACCACCTCAACACCAACCAAAACCTCTAGGGCATATCTTAAATTTTGTAAGGCAGCTCACTAGTAACAATATTTTGTAGCAACCAAGTTATAATACCATTTCTCATACATATAACACAAGGAATAATAGGAAATCACAAATAATTCCTACATCGATACCACTTCTTCAACCCATTTTTCCTAGTGCTCCTTATTTACCTTCACATAGTGGAAAGGAGTATGATCCTATTGAACAACTTCGCAACACTCTTGCCAAGATATCCTCATGGGATTTGATTCAAGTGTCACTTGTTTACCATAGCATACTTCAAAATTATTTTCAAAAGGTTTCTATCCCTCCTAGTGTGCAACCAAATGATGTGGCATCTTGGATTAAGAATATAAATTGGCCTAATTTGGACATCTTCTTTCATCAAATTGAATTTCCTCCTTTGGAAACACAAAAACAAAATGATGCTTTGATGATAGTGGCTAGTATTAAGAATGGTAGTAACAAGTTTGGAACTAAACATACCCTTGTTGATAATGATTCAACACTTAATGTTTGTATTGAAAAAAAAATTGGATACAATGGGAGTGGAAAAGACTAAAATTAAACCAGATTCTTCATCTATTTGTGGTTTTGACAATGTGGGAAAACAATCACTTGGTATGATAAAATTTCCTATTAAAGTTGGTAGGGTTACTTTAAAAACTCTTATCCATGTCATGCCTAATGATATTTCATATAATATTCTATTGGGAAGACCATGGATTCATGCAATGAATGTACTACCTTCAACGCTACATTTTTTATTGAAATACACTTACAACAACAAGGTCTACATGGTAAAAGTTGATCCTGAACCTGAGAGTTGTTTACAAATTGAAATAGGGATTAAAAATCCTCTTAGAACATTAACAACAACTAAAAAAGTGGAACCTTTGCAAAAATAAGAAAAGGATGATTGTCTTTCATCTATGATAAAGTTTTTGGAAGATGATTAGGGATCGTTATATTTCACACCTTACATTCATGGGAGAATACAAGATCACACACAAATTATGAAAAGAGAAAGAGCTGACATAATACCAACATAGTATGAGTCATCAAAACCATGTGAGTCTAAAACGTTTAGCAAAGAAGAGGAAAGCACAAATTATACATCCAAATATGATGAATGTGATCATGAAAAACCTCCTTCCTCAAAATAAATAAATAAAATTATGGAAGGGGTTATGAGTTTTTGAAACAATTTGGCTATAATAGAAAACGGTGTGGGATAAGAGAACAAGGTATCCATGTCCCTATCAAGCCTAGAATGTAATAAAACACAAGAAGTCCTTGTTATTGTCCTTTGAAAGAAACAAAAGCATCAAAGAAACCTTCGCTTAATATCAATACCATCACACAAGGTTCTTCTAAGACAACTTTAACTTTGGTACATCCTTATTTGATATACACTACATGTGGGAGTACCTCATTAGATATGTTTCAAAATGATACTTTTTCTACTCATCATAATCAATAAAATTAGTTGCAGCTCCTTTCCATTTGATAGTTGTAGAATCATAGCATACTCTCTATTACATACATTGCACTTTATGTAAATCATTTTTCATATTGCAAGAAGCATCATATCATCACTTATCTCAGCTCATACTTGTCCTACATCTTTGGGGGGCAAGGGGTTTGATATCCTTTTCATAGTATGGCACTTTTCATTGTTCCTTTGGCTCATTATCCGCCTTCTTTATATGGTGAACAATATTGGGATGCAAACGACTTGCTATAGGTTGGCTCGCATGTGACATCCTAGTTTTATGTTTATGTTCTTTGTGATTGCCTGTATGTATTGTGATCCCCTCATATTGTGCTTCTTGGTGTGTCTTTATGTTTGTGAGTTTTCTTTGGATGACCCTTGTTACTTTTTTGGTGCAAAGATACAAAGGAAATAAAATCTATTGTGGCATTCTTCTATTTGTATCTGCATTCTTCTATATGTCATAAACATTATCTTGTGTCTTGTTATTTCCTTTTGGGGATGATGCAAAATCATTGAGACATTTAGGTCTCTTCCATGTTGACCCAAAAGTTTTGTTTGTCTTCTATCTCTCTATGTGGCATTCCTCCTTTGTGTTCGTTGTTCCACAAGGTATTTGGGGAATGATGACAATTCCAAGTTCTATTATATTACTGTAGCAAAGCCATGTGTTGACCTCGAATCTTTGGATCCCTTATGTGTATGATATTGCATGTGGGGGGCACCTTCCTCTTTCATGACACAGCTTTATTTGGAAACATATGGTTGGCATAGGGATTTCCAAATAAGCTCTCATGGCCCTCTTATCAATTGGCATATATCATTTATACTTTAAAGTAATTTCTCACAGTATGGTGTTTAGCAATTCCTTTAAAGTGGGGGAATACATTGACATTGGAATTGACATTATTACATTAGCATTATTTTGACATGGACATTGGCATTCTCATTTTGACATGAGCATATATCAACATTTTTTCTTCACTTTTGTTCATAGAGGTTGAACTTAGTGCAGCATTGGCATAACATTGATCATTTTAGGGAAGTGGCTTATAGGTACAAAAATTTTGTGATGACTTTACTCATGTGCCACCCTTTGTTATGAGTTCACACCTTGTAGACCTAGTGTGTGTTTCTCATCTTGCCTTTGGGGATCACCTAGTGTATACCAAATTACACTAGCCCTTGTGAGCATATTTCATGGCCACCTTGCATAACACAACTTGTTTTCTAGTGGATCAAATCATAAGTGATTTTACATCATTTTGAGCATATTTGATGGATGTGGCATAATGCAACTTGCTATTCAATCCCTTTTGCGTTAGCTTTAACATTGTATGCTTATGTATCTTGTCTTGCTACACGTATCTTACACATCTTGTATGTCCCTTTGTCCTTATGCTAGTTTTCCATGGGATCTTCGATTATAGGGCTTGATCACCCTCCTTGATCTTTGTCATCCTATCTTTCTAACATTTGTACACTTGGACCTCTGTTGATCTATATTTGTCTACTTTAGTGTGAATCTAAGTGCAAGTTGATACTCTCACTAAAGTGGGGGCTAAATTTAGTGTAGGAAATTGTATACCCTTTACAATCACACTTTGTTTAGATCCCTTAATTAATCAAGCTTAATTAAACTTCTAATTTTCTAAATTATGCATTTGAAAGCCTTATTATTCCCATTTTTTGAAATGGAAACCAACATTTAATTAATGCAATTAATATTTTAATCAAATTGGAGAATGAGTGCCATGGACTTATAGGCTAGGACCTATTCACCCTTGGGTGAATGGCTCCCCTTCAAGTCCTAGGACCCATTTTTAAATGTTTTTGTTGGTATTTTAATGATTCAAGTTTCATATGCAATTGTCAGCTATTGAAATCTAATTTTCAGGAAATTAGATAAACACCTATAAATACACAGTCTTCTTATCAATTCAAATCTAACACTTAATAAGAAACATTATCAAGAGATCCTATTGAGCAATTATTATTTTCAAGAGAAAATTTATTAGTCATTTTTTACAGCATTCAAGATCCTATCATCATGTTCAAGCTTATGTTTGTTCATGTCATCTTGTGAAAGCTAATATGCATTATTGATCCTAAGGCATCCAAGAAATTTCAAGTGTCTAAACCCATTCAAACAAAACAATTTTTTCCCTCTTTATATGTGAAAATTATAGGTTAAAGAAGGATTGAAGATCTTGAAGAGAGGGGTTGGGGCCCTAGCTCGGTTGGATTTTAATTTCTTGTATTTGTTACATTTATTATTGTCAAGTCACATAAACTCAAATTCAAAGTTTATTTATAGTTGTCTAGCAGTGGAACCTATGTAAAACAGAAGTTGAGATCCTACCTCAGAGGACTACAAAACTAATTTTCAAAAAACCTAACCAAGACCCATTCACCCTAGGGAAAACATGTCCTTTAACAGATCTCAAAACCTACTTTTAGTTATTGGTACATATGTCCTTACCCTTCTCGAATCCGCCTACAAATTGTGGTTTCTATTTCTGTACTTTCAAGAATTTGTATTTCATGTTTTAGGTCTAATTTTTCATCTAGTTGGAGCATTACATATCATTTCAATTTGGTTTTAGATCTATCCTATTGTCTTAAGGACTAAGATCTAGGTCTGATTGAATCACCTTTGAGTTTGAAATTCAATCTCTACTCCTTGTGATCTCTTTCCTAATGAAATGACATTGGGGAGAGGGATAAATAGAGAGAATGCCCCTTATTCATTAAGGAACCCTTTTCCCCACATTCTAGATAGTATAAAGGATGGTGTATGGTGGGGTGCGTACATGGTAGAAAAATATTATTTGTTAAAAAATAGAGGAAGGTTAAGTGGAGTGACAACAACACCAAGCCATGATAGGGATGCAAGTGGATGGATCTAAAGATGAGTGAAAAAACATACATTTTACTTTGTAGTAAACTGTATGATTGGGTGGTGAGTGGGACGGATGAAACCTAGTAGATGGTGGATGTGACTCTATGCATGTCACTTTTTTTCCAAGTTTTCACCATGGTACTTGCCCAGGGTTCCATAAAAGTTGTTTTCACCATTGGATGAGCTATTCCTCTTTTAAAAATTTTCCATTTTTTTCATTTTTTTGGATATTTTGATTTTGTGATTTTTTTGTATTTTTTTAAGCATAGAATTTATTGAGGTGTATTATATTCATTAACTCTTACATGGGTTCACATTCTACTTTATCCAATAGATAACCCCTAACAAATATTTTTTTGTAATAATATAGGAGCCTTACCAGTTGAGTTTGAACTTGTCTTTCTTTTCATGCTCTTGTAAATTTTACTAATTTTATTTGACCATGAGGTCACTGATCTCAAAATTCCTAGGCTTCATCTTGTTATAACTACATTAGAGTCAATTTTGGTAGACATGTAGGTGATTCAAAGCAATAAGGTGTTTTTCATCCAATATTTCTAATTGTTGTAGATAGGACACCCTATGCTCCTCTTCATCAATAATATAATACAATAAAATTCTCAAGGAGGGGATTTTGAACTCAATTGGAAAAATGGCTTTAGTTCCATAGACAAGGGGTATGCAAATTCTAGTTTGATAAGCCCATAGGGCAGGGTTGAGTTGCAAATTCCAATCATGACCAACTTCATTGATCGTCTTTTTTTATTTTTAATATGGTTTTATTAGTAGCCTTAGCTTGGATATTTCCTTGTGGGTAATAAGGAGTGGAGGAGTAGTTTTGTATATGGATTTTTGGCAAAGATCATAGACTTCTTGATTCTTGAATGGTTTAACATTATTCGTGATAATAGAGGAGGGAGTACCAAATCGAAAAATGATGTAATGAAGGATGAAATCCACAATTTTATATCTTGTGGTGTATGTTAATAGAATGGATTCTACCCACTTAGTGAAGTATTCAATAGCAGTGATAATGATATTATGGTCATTTGACTTGAGGAAGGGTGGATTTTTCCAATGAGATCTAATCCCCACCATGAAAAGGGGCATGGAGTAACAGTGGGTTGTAATTCCCATGAAGACACATGGATTAATTCATCGTGTTGTTGGCATGGGCGACATGTCTTAATAAATTGATGTACATCTTGTTCCATTGTAGACAAGTACTAGCCATTTCGTAGTAATTTCTTGACCAAGATAAGACCACTAGAATGGGCCCACAGATACCCTCATAGACCTTTCATAAAGCAATTCAGGTCTCTTTTGCATCTAAGCACCTCAAGAGGGTTCCTTCAAAGTTCCTTCAGTAAAGTGCATCACCTAACAAGATGAATTGAGATGACTTGTAGATGAAGGATTTTTGTTGTGAAGTGGAAAGGTTAGGCAAAAGGGTGTTATCATGGAGGTAATTATAGATACTTGATACCAAGTGAGATGAGACCAACAATGTCACATACAAGTTCAAACTCAAGAACAACATAGGCAGGAATTAGTAGTTTCTCTACCAATAATTCACATTGTTAGCTATTTTGAGGCATGTCTAATAAGGATCCAATTATTTCTATGGCATCTGCTACTTTATTTCTTAAACATGGCACTTCATCAAACTAAATTTGTGTGAAATATTGCTTAAAACTATCCACCATGTGTTTATAGGGGAGAAATTTAACATCTTTTGTTTGATGCTCATAATTTACTTGTTTAATGACTAATTGAGAGTCTCCATATACTTGTAATTATGTAATTTTCCATTGGAGAGCTACTCTAAACCATGTGATTACTGATTCAAATTTAGCAATATTTTTTGTGTAGAGGAAGGTGATGTGGTATGATTTAGGAACGCGGTCTCCTTGGGGATTTACAAACAATATTCCTACCCTCTATCCATGTTGAATAAAAGATCCATCAAAGTGCAATTTCCACCATGGAGCTTCAACAAGAAAAATGATGCCTTCATCTAGAAATTCAATCAAAAGTGGGTGATTGTCTATTAAAGGTGCTTTTGAAAGTTGATCAGCAACCACCTATCCTTTATATATTTTCCATCCACATATTTATGTCAAACTTGCTAAGGATCATAATCCACTTCGACATGCATCAAATGAGAGTATCTTTTGATAGTCAGTACTTAAGTGGATCAACTTTAGAAATGATAAATATTTTACTTCACAACCCACTAAAGTATGAGATATGCAATAAATGACTCTTTTTGTTGTCATCATGTTGTGCTAACAATTCCCCTAGTGCCACTATTGTATCTAAATTTATAGAAAAAGTGATTTATCTGGATTTGGACCCATGAGTATTGGAGGTAATGCAAGATAATCCTTAAGTTGTTGAAATACTTGTTGGAAACAATTATTCCATTTGTAGACTTAATTCTTGAGCAAGAGATGGGAGAATAGTTGACACTTGTCTGCAATTTGGGCCATGAAGTTTTTGATGGCTTGTAATTTCCCTTGGAGAGTACAGGTTTTCTTGATGTTCTTCAGTGGAGGCATGTCAAGTATTGCTTTGACTTCAATCGGATCAACTTCAATGCCCCTGTGAGACACAATGAATCCATTAAGTTTCCCAGATGTGATGTTGAATACACATTTATTTGGATTCAAATGTAATTGGTATTTATCCAAGCGGTCAAATATTTTTCTAAGAATCACATATGTCCTTCTCTTGTTTTCAATTTACTCAAAATATCATTTACATAGTCTTCCATGGTGTCATGAAGCTTATTGTGAAAAATTATAGTCATAGCCCTTTGGTATGTAGCTCCTTCATTCTTAAGTCCAAAAGGTATCACCTAGTAACAAAAGGTTCCCCATGGAGTGATAAAAGTTTTTTCTTTATGTTGACCTTCATCTACTATTCGTATCTGATTATATCTTGAAAATTCTTCCATAAGTGACAAAATTTCATGTCTTGTTATAAGATCTATAATGATATCAATGTTGGGTAATGGGAAATCATCTTTTGGACATGCCTTATTAAGATCTCAAAAGTTGGTATATATCCTAATGCCCCTAGTGGGTTTTGAGATGGGTTCAATATTACCCACTCAAAATAATCAATTGGATGAATTAATACAACCTCAAGGAGCTTTTGCAATTCTACTTTTACTAGAAGTTCAATCTATGGGTGAGTTTTTCTTAAATTTTTCTTGACAAGTTTGGAATCGAGATATACTGCCAAGTGATGTACCACAAGATATTAATCAAGTCCTAGCATATATGCCCAATTCCAAGCAAATTTCTTGAATCTCCTTCTAAGGAAAGTTGATATGTTTTCATTTTCTTCTTTTATTAGTGCAACAACCATGAGGGTGATTTTTAGTTCTTCTTATATTCCCAAGTTGAGTGTAGTTGTTGTTTCACCCAGTATTATGGATGTTACTTGATAACAGGGGATAGAATCAAGTGCTTCATCTTCTAGCTCCTCGGAGAGGTTTTCACTAGAAGATAGATATTTTTTTTTACTTTTTCATTATCTAGAAGTGCCTCGTCAAGGTTTTCACTTAGGGGCCATTATTTTTTTCCTTGTTTTTGTTTTTATGACTAAGGCACATGAATTGTTCCACAAAGTAAGCACTGTTGTGTAATTTAATTTCAAATTCTTCCTTGTGATCCCCTATAGGTATGTGCTCTCAAACTCCCATAAGTTTGTCAATCGCTTCATCATTATGAAATGTGTCAAGGGTTTGAGGTTCATGCTAATCCCAATCAACTTGGGATAGACAAGTAGAAGATCAATGGATTTGGATGGAATAATAGTATAGATACTCACATCATTAAAAATTTGGGAAATCTTCTTGAAAGATTCTTTGTTAGTTCCCTCTTGAGGGTTGACAATATTAGATCCATATCCTAGTCCTTGATAACCCATATTATACTTATACTAAATAGGCTCCATTATTCCTTGCTCATGAACCCCTAATCCTTTACCTTTATAGCCCATGCTTTTGCATATGTTATGAACCTTAGGATATCTTTTTATTTGCAAGGTAGGTAGTTTTTCATCTTTGTCCTTGTAGAGCCATGAAGGGGTGTCATCATTAACAATTTCTTTGTCTATGAGCACCCCATTGTTTAAAGCTTTTGAAATTTACCTTGGGTTTTTCCTTTAACGACCTAAGCTGTCCATGGGACTTGGGTGAGAGTGGGAGTTATCCTACATTGAAGGAATTCTATATTCCATACTCTCCACACCCTTTTTCAGTGATCTTCACCATGATTTCAAGGATGGTTTTCGAGGTGGATGTGTCTTTTAGTGTAGAGAGGTCTATAAGGATGAAGAAGTGGATGCAGAAGATCATTAATTGGAAAATGATGTGGATGGTTATAATTTCATTCCAATAATTTTCATTATTGGAAAGGTTAAGATTTTACGAGAATGGTGACCTCATTACCATTATGTAAAAATTTGATGCATTGATGATAGGTGAAAGGGGTATCTTGCATGGTGTGTATCTATGGTCAGCCTAGAAGACTATTGTAAGGGATATCAAGGTCCACAATTTGTCATGTGGTCTCCATGGTAGCTAGTCCAACTTGTATAGGCTACTTTATTGTAATATTTGACTTGCATTCAAAATATTCATAAGCTTTAATATTTATATTCTTTTGGGGGTTGATGACAACTTCTAAGTAGCCCATTTTTTTATTAATTTTAAAGTACATAAATTGAGACCATATCCACTGTATATTAAGATGTATTTGATTTTATGCATGTGGATGAGTGCTTCAATATGGAGTGCTTTACTACGAGGGACATCGGTTTGTAAATATTAGTTTGTGAAAGAGAGGTGATGCATGGAGGAAAGGTTCTCAATCATGGCCTAGAACCGGTTAATGTTGATGTCACTTGAGATGTGTGATTCTTTAAATACTTTGTTTAAAATTTCTTTATGAAAAGATGAGGTGTGAAGTAACTCCAAGATGGATATTTGAGCTAGATTCTTACCAAGATGATCAAGGAGATTATATTTAGCTGACATGGAGGGTGATGAGGATGAAGAAGCACCTTGAATTGTCACTTGGTCACAATGTGTTGACACAGTGCAATTGGAGGCTTTGATGATTATGGTGTCGATTTGGTCATTACATTCCTTAATGTGGCCTATGATGGAATCATAGTATGGAGTATTAATGGAGGGAATGATGAGGAAGAAGCTCCTTTAATTGTCACTCAGGCATGATGTGTTGAGATAATGCAATTGGTCGATTTTATGGTTAGGATTTTGATATGGTCATTACATTCCTTAATGTGGCTTATGATGGAATCATAGGATAGATTATGGATGGAATTGGTGTAGGTGTAGGATACTAATTTATTAGACTTATAGGTTTTTCGTTTCTTATGTGTGGGAAAATATTCCCAAATGTTCATTAGGAGAATTATGAATTTGTCCTTCGATGTTTGCTTCTTTGTCAATAAGGTCCTAGATATGATTTTTCAACTTCATACACTTGGTTGTGTGGTGAAATTTGACCCTATGGTATTCACAATATTGATTATCTTTATACCAGGAGTGCCTAGGTTGACTTTCATCAAAAGGTTTAGTCATTGGAAACTTTTTAAGTTAGCATGTGCAAGTCTATGAAATAAAACCTCTATAGATTCTCCCAAAGGAGTATATTTGCACTTAGATTGATTGTTTAGTTTAGTTTTACCTTGGGGTATGGTGATAGTGTTGGATACATTTTATTGTTGAGATTTATTTTGATCATTAGATGATGTGGTTGTATGTATTGTACAAGTTTGCTATCATTCACACCATCTTTCTAAATATTTTTGTTCTTAGACCAAAATCTAGATTTGTCATTGGATTAATTATTAGTATTTTTATGGTCTTTGTTGAAAATTTTAATTTATCCTTTGGAAATTAAGGATTTTTTAATTGTTAACCCTTTATCAATGATTTCATCAAAAGAAGGCACATTTTAATTGTAAGTGAAAGCCCATTTCAAGAGTTAGATATTGAATAAAAAATAGTTATCGATTGTTTTTATGGCATATGTCAAAGGAATCTAACAACAATGTGTATCCAATGTTGTAGGAAGGTGGTAAGACATTCCCCACATTTTTATTTAGTATTATACAAATATAGCATTGTGAATTCTTGTTGAATGTTATATGAAAATGAGCTACAAATCTCCCATCTAGATCTATGAATGTAGAAATTAAACTAGATGGGTAAGGTGTGTGAACCACTCTAATATTGTCCCCCTAGGATCCTAGGAAAGAATCTCATAAGATACACATCACTATAGGCCACTTCTTGACATGTTATGAAAAACTCTTTGATGTGTTCTTTTGGATCACATTACCCTTATACTTGTCAAATTTAGGTACTTCATAGTTCTTGAGAAATTTGATGGCTAAGATAGACTTGTCAAAGGGATAAGTATATATTTCCTTGAACCTATAATTCTTCTTTTTGTGACCTACTTGAAGCCCTTTGATCATATTCCTCATACTTTTCAATTCTTGGGCAAGGTCAATAGTTGATGTATTATTGGATGAAGGATTGGACATGAGGTGATGTTGGTTTTGGTTTTGGTTTTGGTATAGAGGTGTTGGAATATTATTTGAATTAAAAGTGTCTTGATGTTGATATTTTGATATTGAGATGTTATTTGTGTTTGTGATGTGTTGATGTAAGGGAATGATTTGTTGATATGTAGATACGTAGGCTATATGAGGTTGGAAGAAGTTGGCATTGTTAGTGGGTATTATGTTAGGTTGGATAGATGTTTGAATGGGTATGGTTGGTTGAGTAGGTTAATAGGTGGCATTAGATGGAATGTTATGTCCTAGTTGGGAAGAGAAGTTCGAATATGGTATGACTTATTCTAGGACTGGTTGAGATTTTTGTGAAAGATTAGATGTGTGAGAAGGATGATGAAGGAGATATTCGGACCCCCAATTTTTTTCTAGGGGATGGATTGATGATGAGGGAACATTAGAAGGACCTTGTCTCCTAATTTTTGAGAGGTCAAAGGTTTATGGATATTTTCCCCCTTTTTTAAAGGGTCCACCACAATAGTGTATTTTTCAAGTTCAAATATTTTTTCATCATCTTTTGGTAATGGGGGTCTTGTACAAATGCTTGCAACCTAGGAGAGTGTTTAGGTCGGTCCACGGATTTATTCATTATGGGGGTGAAACATAGGAGAAAGGAGGAAATGGATGGATGATGGTGGTGCTCTAACACACTTACACTCCTACTTTTCTTAATTTCATTAGAAAAAGACACCTTCCAAGGATAGAATTGACTTTCAACCTTGAGGTGAGTCAACCCTATTAGGAGGATTTGTTATTTTCTTATGACAAAAATGACTGAAATGCACTTTTGGGACATAAAATTAAATTCCTTAAAAAACTCAACTATATTACCTAAAACTTTAAATGTAGAGTATTATGATAGCATAAATAGAAATGATAACTTGCAAGCATATTTTGGGGTTACAGGGTGATATCTACTAATCCAAAAACGCTTGTTCCAAGAACTGTAGGAGGACACTTGGGGCAATGCACGAATGAGTCCTTATAGGGATTTTCTACACAACTTTTGGGGTCCTCTAGAGATGGATTTGAGATGTTGTTTTCCATTGGTTTCACTGTAAGATAGTGTAATGTCCCCTTTTTGAGCATGATCTTTCCAGTGACCGTTAGCCTATTCTGGAGACCCGTAGGCTATTCAGAAGGTGAAATTAGGGTTTCATGTTTCAAAGGATGCTCTTGCTTGAGGTTGGTTGTTTCAATGGGGGATTCTTTCTGGGTTTTCAGAGAGCTTCGCAGTGATATGTTGTTCTGGGCATTCTGAGCAATTTCAGGAATTTACTATTTTTAGTAAATTCTATTTCTAGCAGTATTCCTGTTGGTTTCGGCATGGTTGACCTTCGACTTCAGACTAATCAGTTGGATTGCTCATTTATGGCTTCGGGGCACATTTGGAGAGATAAGTTGAATTATTTAATTAAAGTCATGTTTTAATGTTATATTTTAACATTGACCCCCTTGGCCTAGCTCGTCACTTTAAGTTGTTTTAAATGATGTCTTTATGGGTGGGCGCCTCATTGAAAGAAATTAATTATATTTCTTATAAAGTAAAGATTAACCCAAGCTCAAATTGGACGCCAACTTCAAGGAGGAAATAAAGTATTACTAAAAAGTCAAAGTTGCTTGGAAAAGTGGGACGCCTCCTATTGGAGGATTAGGGTTTGGTTCGAAAAGGAAGTTTAGGGTTTCGAGAAAGATCACCTACAAATTATAAAAGGAGGCCATTGGTTATCATTGGGACTATCTTTTGTCTACAGAAATGTTATGCTACCGGATTGGCTTTGGGATTGCTTTGAGGAATGAAAGCCTCCTAGCTTGGCATTGCTTCTCGCTTGAAAGATAGCGACTAGTGGTGAAGTAGTTTAGTGTTGAGTGACTTATCGTGGATTTCTGCATTGTAATTCATTGTGTGGTTTTGTAGATCAGCTTATTTACATTTTAGTGAAATTCTGGAGTTGCATTTTCATTACAGCATATTGTCTTTTTATTCATAAGTCAAAAAATACAAAAAGAATCGTTCTGGGTATTGTCTCATTGTGTTTCCCTGTTGGAGGCGACCCTTCATGAATATTTGCAGATTTTAATATGAAGTTTATGATTTTATAAAGCAAATTCATCATTCCTTGAAGGCCGTACTTTCTGGGGTGTCTTGGGATTCATGCCAATAATTAATAACCACTTTCAGTTGCCATTTCTTATTACTAAACTAGGCGCCATCTTTTTGAAGGTCTATTGCATCAAATTTGAGGTCATTGGGATCAGTTTTGAGTGATATATGAGCAATTTAGTGGGTTACAGGCATGTTGGTTATATAATTTAAAGTGCAGGTCTGTCATAACAGATTTGAAGAAATCTGCATTCTCCTTCTTGGATTGGTGTTAGGAAATCATTAAAGGCTTTGTTCGTTCAGTAATTGCAATAGTATTTCCTTTACCTCCGCCCTATGGTAGCTCCTTTCCCACTCTGGGTTAGAAAGCACATTCTAGGTGTTGAGTACTTTCAGCATCTCAGTTATTTCTTTCAAGCATTGTAATTTTTTACACTCCGCCATATGGTCGCCTCAACCCCATACTGGATTGGGTAGCACATACTTGGTGTCGAGTTCCCTTTCAGTACTTAGTGTAGAAGACCCTCTGACCATATGCTCGCCATCATCGGTGCCATTCTTGGTTAGAAGTTCTTGCATAAGCATTTTGATTAAGATCCTCTGACCAATGCTCACACCTTGCCCACATCGGGATCCTGGTGTACATTCTAGTTAGAGTTGCTTCAGCAACGTTTTGGTTTAGCTTCTAACCTTAACAGGTGCATTGGTTTGTAATTTGTAATTGGAAAAAACAAAAAAAAAATTGGCTCGGAATATTCCAGATAGCCAAAAATAAATTTTGAATTTGAGTTTCTATGTCTTGACAACAATGTTGACAACATTGACAACTTTACAAAATTTCCCCTTTGATTGATTTTCAGTCCCTCTTCACTTGTAAATATGCACATACAAAGAGAGAAGAAAAATGTGTGTTTTTAGGTGAATAGGGGTTGGCCTTAGTCAAACCCCGATTTGGTAATTGAACCTTGATGATAAAATAATGAAATAATGGAAGGAATTGATGAATGAATAATGATATGTCACAACTCACCAAACCCTTAATGGCTACCCTTAGAGGACTAAAGTCTAACATATTACTCTAAGGCTTGGATTTTGCATGAATTGGCTTGATTGGATGCTTGATTTGACACTTGATTTGATGCTTGAATGCTTGAAACCTACATCACAATGTTAGCTCCAAAACATGACATGAACACACATGAACTTTGACATGATGATGTAGTGTCAGAAAATTTACTCCTTTACATTTTCACACTATGTTTACATCCCCTTAATTAATTAGACTTAATTAAGCCTCTAATTGACCCAATTATGTAGTAGGTTCTACGAGGTGAAAGTCATATCTAGCGAGCCAATCACAGGCTTCAAAGGAGGAGTAATTGAAACCATATTAACATACACCGAGGGTTGAGGAGAAGCATCAGAGGGGTCAATAATCAAGTTCACAGAATGGGACGAAAATGGATCCATGTAAATCTGCAACTCGCTATTGGCCTTCGCTACTGACTTATTTTTGTTTTTCTTCTTCCCATCAAGATGGATGGTACTATCGTCAATGTGATCCTATATCTCATGATGCAGGTGCATGTAATGTTTGGTATCATTCCCATTAACATGATGGTACTGAAAAAAATCATTCCCATCATACCAATCAATATAAGGCTCCTTCAAAGGTCGGGGGTTTTCTAAGGTTATGATCTTATCCTTTAATAACTTTTTGCAGAATAGAAGAATAAGATTCATCTAACTTTGTAAAAATTTTGTTGCACCTGAGGTCGTGATCATTAGTCGAGACAACTGCATTTGCAACAACTTTTCCTTTTCCTCAAATAGACACAATATATTTTCCTTCAAAATGGGAGAGCGAGGAATATCCCTCAAACTAAACCATTGTTTTCTAATACTCTCGCAACACAACACACAAATGTGTGAAAGAAGGGTACTTCATAAAGGAAAATTTCTCCTTCCAAGCTCGTTGCAGGTTGCCTATGAATACCTTTTGCACATTTGGGTTGGGCAACAGGTATGAGATCTATGAAAAGAGCACTTCGTATCATGCTATGAAGTCAGTTATCTTCTCATTTTCTCCCTGCTTACATCAGACGAGATTCGAGAAGGTCATCTTCAGACAGATGTTAGCCTGGAATTGAAGGAGAAACTAATTGACAAGCCAATCAAATGAGAATATAGAATTATCAGTCAAGGAACAATACCACTTCATTTTTATGTCCTTGAGAGATCAAGGGAAGATTTTTTACATTAGTGCATTGTGATGAAATAAATTTGTACACATGGCATTGAAATCTAACACATGTGTTTGTAGATCCCCTTTACCACCATACTTTTTTAACTTAGGAATCTCCATTCTTGATGGGAAAGGAGTACTCAAGATTGCCACCGACAATGGACTATGTCAAAATAAAGGTTGGAAGATAGGTTGGGCGAAGGCTTGGGAAAGGCTCACCAAGTGGTTTTTCATTCAAGCCATGTTCTGAAGAAGAGCATTCGAGATAGGGTCAGAGGATGAAAAAGGCCCAGTGGAACCTCCCCCTGAACCACTACCACCAAAACCACCTCTGAAGCCACCGTCATGACCACTGCCAAAGCCACCATCACCGGTTGGACCTCTACCAGAGCCACCTCCAATATCAAATCCACCACCATAGCCTCCACCAGAGCTATCTTTGCCAGTGCCACCTCTGCTACCAAAGCCGCCACCACTCATTCCACCGAAGCCATCATCACCAAGGGTAGTAGGAGGGGTGAAGTTGAAACCAATGGTATTCTACTCACCTTGATAGGGTTAGGCCTTTAATAATTAGAGGAAACACTGATCGAAGGGCCTATTTCATCCATGCATACAAACATGGTAGGTATCAGGATGTCTATTTTTCTCTCATAAGCGTCAAGCACCTCTCCTCGGCTAGTACCCGATCTAGTGTTATACGAAGGGATGTATGCTTTGGTCAAATCGGTAAGGCCACGTAAGAACTCTATACCTATTTGATCCTTTGCTAACATAATCTCACCTTGCTAGCAAGCCTAGTAGCTCTTGCCATGTTTGGTGCTTTCTCTAAATTATTCACGAGGTCCAACAACCTCATGTCTAGTGCTAATAGATTTTTTGCAAGAATATGAATATCATCATCCTCATCTATAGACAAAGTTTTAGGGGATGTTGGAAGAGTAGGGGAACGAGTGGTCTCATCTATGAAACCCATCTCATCAGTAAATCCTATAGAAAAACCTGTAGTAAAACCAAAAGTAAAACTGGAAGTGACCTCCTTTTCCATTGGTAGGTATTGCACACTTTTTCTAACCATGTACCCAGAGGTTGTAGACTGGGTTGTGATGCTCATAAACCTTCACAACACTTAGGTTTACAATAGTCACCAGGCATGAGAGAAAGATTCTCAACAAAAATAAATGGATAGACATTTTTCACGTCAGGTTCACCAAAATGTAAGGTAGGGGGACCAACCACACCAAGGTTCCAGGTCACGAAAAACCGAGAGCGGAAGGCTACCCTATCTTACCTCAAGCTAAGCGGGTGTTTTGGGTTGAGGATAGAGAATGAAGAGCACTCTCAAGTGCTTTTGTCACTCCACTGATCTGAACACTTGAATGGGGATAAACGATCTAATTTCTATAATTCAAACCATACCTCAGATAACACTCTACCTGAGGATGACAATATGGATCTGGGATGACAGGGCGACGTGTTGGCATCTCTCTAGTGCACTGGCGTATGTACGGACATGAAGTATAGAAGTACAATATGATATGTCAAGAAACCTACTTACAATTTAGCTAATGACATTTAACAAAATGAACAAAACAATAAAGTACAAGAAATAACTATGAATATGATAAAGGAGGCAATGAAAACTAGAGTGACGAAGACCAACTCACTGAAAGTCCAATTCGCCAACAAGCTCCATGCACACGTGAACCTACACACAATTGAGAGAGGAAAAATGTTGGGGTTGTATAGGGTTTTACCTCATTCAAAACCCCGCTTTGGTGTTTCCACCTCCACGGACAACTAGGAAAGCCACGAGATAGAAAATGCAATAAAGGAAATAATGGAAAGGAATACCAAACAATCACAACAATGTTATCCTACATAAATCAAGAAGCAATATCACCTTCTCAATCGAGGTGCCCTCAAGCACATATAGGAGGATGAAAAATTGGTAAGGTCTATGTTACCGCAACAACGAAGAAGCAATCCCTCGGAACACCAAGTCACAACTCCAATGGTGGAAAAAATGTAGCAAGATTGATGGAATTGTTCAAGTAAAGTGTTGTGAATTGCTAAGAGAATGAAGTCTAATGCTCAAGATATCATATAAGTATGAATGAATGTGAAATGGATGCATTTGAAGATTAAAATAGGAGGGAAGGAGTTGTTTTCGGGCCAGTTGGTTGACATAGAGGCGTTAACGTCCCTACAGACACCAGAGGCAAGAATATGTCAGGGACAGCAGCGCATTGTGTAGATGTCCACGCGTCGTGCTTGTGTCCCCAACAAAAATTCCCCCACCAACACAAAATACAAGCGCCAAGAGGATGCAATGTGAATGGGTGATGTGAAATTTTGTAGTTGGGTTTGATTTTCTAAGGTGGAGGGATGTAAAAGGGGAATTTGCAAGAGGGGTGGAAATTTTCTCTTATACAAATAGGTGTCTGGTGTTTGGGTCTAGGTTGATGACTGGAAGTTGATAGGTCTAAAAAAAATTTATTGGTGATGGATATCTATGACTCCTGCACTACAGACAATTGTAATTGTCTCTTATAATCAATAGAATTTACCTTATGTATCAAAAAAAATTAATATAGTGGAAATAACTAATTATGAACTATATATACTTTTCTTATATTTTTATCTTTATTCTCTATAGGCTATACCATATAGTGTGTTATGACTACTAACCCTCTCTTTAGTTTGATCTAATAAATCCATTCGCCACTTAAATATAAGATAGCTACAAATATAAATATATGTCAAATTAATAAGAGTAGATGGCTCAAATTATCTAGGTGGTAGGCGGTAGGTAAGGATATAAGTATAGGTTGATTCCTTGCTTAGGCCATGAAGGTTTTTAGTAATTCAATTTTTTGGGTCTATTTTACAAATGGATACTTTCAACAAGATGAACTCTTGATTTATTAAATATTATCTTCACGGCATGCTTCATAAGTGGGGAGTTTTAGTATTATAAGCAATTTATAACAAATGGGTGGCCCTAGGAATCCCATGTAAAAACTCTAAAACTAACACCCATCTTTCTAGTATCAATCCTTCTAAAAATTCTAAAAATTTATTATTTGATTCAACTATAATTAGGCTATTACCATGACACTTCATTCCACATGCATGATGCCAAACATGACAATCACTTCATGGCTTTTTTCAAGCCTCATTAACCAGGTGAGTCAATGGCTTGAATGAATTATAGTTTAGTTATGACCCTCGATCTCTTCAAAATAATCCAACAAGATTAGGGAGAGAAAGGAGCACAAACAAAACTAATTCATAATAAGGGTTGTTGTGGGTTTATTGGTTTTCTTTATATACTCTACGTAGTTCCTATGGGGAGAAATTATTCGTTATACAAATCAAATACGGTTTATTATCTACCTAGTATTGTTTTGTGTGTTTTAAAATGGAAGAGATCTATAGCTCTATGGAAATTGGTATATGCTAATAGCCAAATTTTTATCTTATTTATAACATTTTCTTAGCTTTGTATAATAACAAATATAAGGTAGAGGGTAAAATGATTCTTTGAATTGGCTAATACACAACAATTTATGTGTTGCAAGTATTGTTTCCATTCTTTGCATTTTTTACATTGAAATGCGTTTTTTATAATTAGCAATCTCTTTTAATATCTTTTCAAAATTAATATTATTAATATATAAAACTTTTGTAGACGTGTGCAAAATAAGAATAAAAGTAAAAATATATATTGTAATAGTTTCTCTAACAAAGGATTCTCATGTGGACTACAAGGATTGCAAGATATACACAGTATGGATCTACATTAAAAAGATTGCAGTAAATTCAAGAAAATAAAATTGGTAGATGAAAAGCAAAATAAATGTGAAGTCATGGACTATAATGATTTTAGGATATACACATAAAGGATTTTCTGAAATGGTTTTAGAAACTTTCAAGCAAATGCAATTGGCAGATGCAAAAACAAATTCCACAACTTTCACCAAATTTGTGTTGGCTATCCTAATATGGGAGATTTGGAACAAGGTATGGACATCCATCAAAGCATGATATGAAGATGATTTTTCTAAAATATTGTGGTTGTAGATGCCCTTTGAAATCTATATAAAATGTGGGAGGATAGCTAATGTGAACTATTTGACACAATGCCTCAAAGAGTTGTGAACTAAAATTCCCCACTTATGAAGCATGCAATGAAGATCATATTTCATAGATGAAGAGCACATCTTATTGAGAGTCCCACTTGTAAAATAGATGAAGATCACATGTTATTGAAAGGATTGATGGTGTAGGTGTCCTCCAAATTATTTGTTGTTAAGGGTTTAGGGTTTAGGGTTTAGTGTTTAGGGTTTATTAAGGGTTTATTAGGGTTTAGGGTTAAGAGTTTAAAACCAACTAAAGTTTAACAATTTAGAAATTTTAATTACTAGGTTATTAAAAAAAATTCTTCTCCTAATCAATGATCAAGAGCCATCACTAAACCATCACTAGACTATGCTTAAATTGGTAAAATTGAAAATTGGGGAAAATGGAGAACCTGGGGGTCTTCATTTGAACCTCCTTGCTCCTCCCCTTCATTTGAAGCTCCCTTGTTCCTCTCCTGCTCAATAGCTATGAGCTTGCTCTGGACCTAGGGGAGACAAAATAGGTAGTCAAATAAGTTTTTTTATCATCGTCGATAGTTTATAGGGTGTTGTTTATCACCAAGCCTCTAAATGAACCAACAAACATAGTTTCCAGTTAATATAACAAAAAAAAAGCTTTGAGCAAAGGTAATCTTTGCTTGAAGGTATCATTTTATTATTTTTTTAAATTAACAAGGACCTTCAAACAAATATAATCTTCACTTGAAGGTCAATCTTCAATCGAAGGCCTTTGCATAAAGACATTCGAGCGAAGGACCTTCATTTGAAGAAATATCTTTGAACGAAGGTAGCTCCAAAAATGTTTGTCACTCTTGAAATTTACATGTCCCAATTTTGGGACTGATTATTGTGGGATTACCCCCTTGTGAAGAAATTTTTGATTGCTCACAAAAGGAATACATAGATATATCAAATACTAGAGGAGGGGATGTAGACAAAGGAGAAGGCTGGTAATCTAAACCCTCTTCAAAAAAGTGTAATTTAAGCATCACATGAATCTTATCTCCTTGTTCCATGCACCCTAAATTATATCTATTGTATCCAAGTTTAGTAATAATTTTGAATCCAAGCGCCATAATGTTTCTCCAGATAAGATGGAGTAGAGGCCACATTATTAATCTTATCTAAATGAGAAGTGTGATCACTTTTTGAAGAAGTAGTAGAATTGACATGACAAGAAGAATTAATTCTTGTACAAGAATGCATATCCTTGTTGAGTGTTGAGATTTCAAGATAGGGAGAGTCAATCTTAGATTCAACCGATCTATGAGGGGATAAATATAAAGAGCCCCAATCATTATCAAGATATGTGTTAGAAGTAGGCACATTATCATGGACTGATGGTGTTTGGGATTTTTTTTAAGTAGAAAAGTAAGAATGGTAGATTTGAGATGCTTAGAAGAAATTGATTGTGCAAATGAAATAGAAGACTCCTTCGAGATCTCAAGTTTAGATTGTGATATTTTGTACACTCCAAAAATAGGTGTAAAATCTAGTGAAATCCAATCATTGCCAAAGAGTGCACTTGGAGGCGAAGCACTATTCTGATCAAGTCACTATTGTTAGAGTGGAGAATAGTGAGTTGGATTTTATTTAAGAAGGAAGAAAATTACCAAGAGATTTTGAAACAAGAGGTTGATGGTCAGTTCCTTCTTGCAAGCAACTTTTTGGATTTGGATCACCCTCAACCATATATATCTTGTTACTGTAGACAAACTTCATTGTATGGAGGAGGGTAGATGGGACTGCCTCATGACATGAATCCATGGCCTACCAAGAAAAATATTGTATGAAAGGGAATCAGGCATGACATGGATAAGGGTAGGCAAATTAACAGTTCCTACCTCAACTAGAAGTGTTATTTTACCTAATGACTGCCTACCAACATTATCAAAGCCACAAATAGAAATATTATTGGGTTTGAAAAGATAATTCATGATGTGAAAAGATAATATCTATATTTTTTGTATGAATACAATCAAACAGGGTTGCTACATCATTGGTCTAATAGTATCTGGGACGACTACCTTGTGTAAAGCCTCTTGATGCATCTTGTAGTATGCAGGTGAGGTTTGTATTAATTCCTAAAGAGAAATTAGTAGGAGTAGCATGAAGTTTCTCAACAAGATCATATTCTTTAACATGTTGAGGGGATGAGGTGTGGGGGAATTAAAGGTTGAGGAAGCGGAATAGAAGTGGGAACCAACAATTTTTTCTTAGATTTCTTGTTGTTATGAGTATTATATATGTGAGCAATTGCATGATAATGAGGTTGTTGTGACACATTTTGAATAAGTTTTTTTTTTTTAGCAATTTGCTTTGCAAAGTTAAGAATGTAATTAGGAGATCATGGTGAGTTTGGAATACCTTTGTAACTCAGATTTTTCGGAATTGTGGATGCTAAAGCTGCACAAGATTAAACATCAATTCTAATCTAAATAAAACAACAAAGAACGATAAGTAAGCATGATTAATCTAAACTAATAAAAACTAGAATGATCTCACCGAATATGCAAAAACTTCCACGATTTATCTCAATTGCCCTTCTCCATCTTGCTGTATTGTTATTCTTGCCCTTAGATATTTGTGTGTTTGAATGCAAGCATAACTTCGTCGAGTGTCTAAGCAAAATATCGAAGATTGTTTCTCTTCTCAAAAGTGTATGATTTCGGGAGAGAGGAGGAATAATGATTATGACAGGCCATTTTATAGATTTTGTGTTTTCGAACGATCGGCTCAGATTGAAAGAAAGATCGACAGATGAGATTGATGAATTCCATGCGATGTGAGTTCTGTCTCAGATAGAATGTGAGTTAGAACATGAGTCAAAAAAGACTAAAAATAGAACAAGATCTTAATCTTCAATTAAGAATCTTTGAAAATAGAAGAAATAGACTTTGAATGTTAAAGACAAAGTTAGAACTCGAAGATGAGGAATTCGAATGCATAATTAAATTAATTAATTAAATAAAAGATATTTAATTAATATATGCATACATGCATATGAGTTAGAACTAGTTAATCGACTAGTTGTGACAGAGAGTCTTCCTGCAGAGATGATTAGCAGTTGAATTCAAAGATAACTCAAGAACTAAAAATAGATCTCAAGTCAGAAGGTGAGTGAATGATTTAGATAACTAAATGATAGAGGAATGTGACATAAATGAATTAAATGTGAATTAAATGTTAATTTAATTCAACATTCGAGCATAGAAGATTTAATTAAATAAATAAAATAATTTATTTAATTTGACTTTCGAAAAGGATTAACTGAATAATTAAATAATAAATATTTAATTATAGTTGAAAAGGGGGTTAAATGAATAATTAAATAAAGATATTTAATTATAGTTGAAATATGATAAAAGGGGTAATTAAATAATAAATTATTTAATTAAGAAGGAAGAATTAATTAGTTAGGGACATAATTAAACAAATATGATTTATTTAATTACTCAAGGTGAATAAAGGTCATTTATGAATTAATGAATTAATTAAAAAGGGATATTTAATTAATAGAGGAAATATGTGTTAGAAAGGTTAATTAAATAATTGAAATTATTTAATCATGACCATGGACTATAGAAAATTATGTCGAAAGTGGTGTTCGCAGGCCTAGACCAATTTTAGGTATCTATAGTTTGCCCCTCTTTGATACAATGTTGGTACGGTGTTGTGTCAAAGAAAATATGCCCCGATTGTGCCTCAGCGTGAAACGGGTTAGGGTATGCCCCAGTGAAAGGGAGAATGACGAGGAGGTAGTGGTATGCCCCCTCAAGAGGATAGGTGGGTTTGAAGAACAGGAGTGTGCTCTCGAAATGGATAGATAATGGTGGCTAAGATGCAGAAAAGAAGAAATGTTAGCATGGATGATTGCAGAATGTTAGTAAGAAACAATTAAGTTTGATTGATTGAGAAAAAGACATAATCTTCGATATATTGCCAAATATGCTATACTTGCTTGTTATCATCATTGAGCGGGACATGACACAGATGGATAGTACACACTATGATATGAGATAGACCATAGTGTACAAAGTCATCCATTTGTGAAAAACAGACAGTCGTAGACAAGGAGTGTCTTAACTCAGACTAAGGACAAGATGCCCCAGTCGTTTGGTCAAGATAAACCACAGACAATAGACAAATAAAAGATGGGTCATGAGACGTCATTGCTCCTCTAAATCCTTGATAGGACATCCTTGAGGAAACTAGTAACATGACTCAAAAACCAATGTTAAAAAGATAGTTGACAGACAGCAGCCAAAGAAAAAGAGTCCTGAGACATTGTTGCTTCTCTAAATCCTTCAAGGGACATCCTCGAGAAAGCTAGTAACAGGATCTTGCACAAATCGATAAAAAGATAAGACAAAATAAGATATAAAATCATAAAGCCAAATAAATGTATTCACCAAAACTTGATCTTGTGGGATTGTTTGATGTTGATGTTTGACATAGCGTAATGTGAGAGAATGACACATATCGCATAAGGCATTAAGTCTGGTTTCAACCTGGTGACTTTTGTATAAGGCATGACAAAGCCTGGTTTCAGAAAGACACGTGTCGTATAAGACGTTGGATTTTGATGACGTTGAAGTGACAAGCCACATGAGACTATGACAATTTGATGACGTATGTTGACAAGAAAGACATATCTTGCTAAGACATGGGTTGATCGCTTTGACAATGTGTTTGATATTGACTTGATGACTGTTGAGACATTTTGCCTTGTTGATGCATGACTTGTTTTGATTCTTTGACTGATAAATTGTGTGTGTGTAGATAGTGTATGGCATGAGATGTTACTTTAAACTATGATATGTAACGTGTGTGATAGTGATTGTGAATGAACCCTATTGGACTGACCTAGTGTGGTCTCGGGAGCTCATCAATTGATTAGCCTTGCCTACGTTGTACACGCAAAGACCTCGTAGTTCGACACGACTAATGACTTTGTATATACAAAGCGTCATGATTTAAATGTGTGATACATGACAAACCTAGATTGACAGACTTAATGCCTCGGGGGCACATTGATTGATGGCCTTGCCTATGTCCCAGTCGCAGAGGCAACGTAGTTCGACTATGTCTACGAATAACTTAACATGACCGACTTGACATGATTGACTTGACATGATGGACTAGACATGACTGACATGACATGATTGACTTTGTTTTTGGGATTTTTTGACTGTTTTGATTTTTTTGGATTTTTGGAGTTTCTAATGTTTTTTTCTTTTTTTGGATTTTTTAGGACATTTTCGATGGCATGACGTTATGTACAAAGTGTTAGGGCACAGAAAAAGGATTTTCCCCCAGTCGGGAATAGGATTTGGAAGATGGAATGGATCATATGATGGAATGGACATTTAGATGTCAATCGTTCCAAATGATGGATAGGACAACCATTTATTATGAGTGATGGTGAAAAAGTCTGATTAGAATGATGGTAGACAGGAGAGTGAGCTTGACTACACATGGCGCCTGTTTGCCAAGTTTTCACCATGGTACTTATCCATAGCGCCACCGAAGCGGTTTTCACTAGTGGACGGATTTATTTCTCTTTATTGTTTTGATTTTCTCAAAAAAAAATTGGTGTTACAAAGACGCCGGTTTGCCAGGTTTTCATCAAGGTAACCATTTTTTTGTATTTTTCCAGATTAAGGCACGGATTCTCAGAGACTTAAGCGTAGAACCTCTTTAGATGTAGACTGTTGATAGGGGACAAAAGCGGTTCTCCTTGAGGAGTAGAGATTTGGTACACTTCTGACCCAAAGGCTTCTGTGACAATGTACGGCCTCAACCAGTTAGGTTCAAAATTTCCTAGTTTCTCGCATTCAGCTTGGTTCTTAGGATTCTCCATTACTACCAGGTCACCAATGTCAAAGTGTCTATTGAGAACCTTTCTATTGTAACTACGACGAAGACGATTCTGATATGCTTGTAAATGATCTAATGCTTTCTGTCTTCATTCATCCAGTAATTCTAGCTCTTGTAACCTAGAGACACGGTATTCTTCATCGTCGATATGACCCTTCAAGGATACCCATAGAGAAGGTATTTCGACCTCAATAGGTAAGATAGCTTTGGACCCGAATACGAGTGAATATGGAGTGGCACCAGTGGGAGTACGGATGCTTGTGCGATAAGCCCATAAGGCAGGATTAAGCTGTAGCTGCCAGTCACGACTAGTGTCATTGACAGTCTTCTTAAGGATTCTAACAATAGTCTTATTAGATGCCTCAGCTTGGCCATTACCTTGTGGGTAATATGGGGTGGAGAAATGGTGTTTGATGTGGAATTCTTCACATAAATGGCGTACTTCTTGGTTCTTGAATGGGCAGCCATTGTCTGTGATTATGGATTGAGGCACACCATACCGACAAATGATATAGTTTAGGATGAACTTAGATATTTGTGTACCGGTTATGTATGTCATGGGGATGGCTTCGATCCATTTCATGAAGTATTCGGTAGCGGTGATGATGAATTTATGGCCATTTGATGATGGAGGGTGTATCTTACCTATGAGGTCGAGTCCCCATTAGGCGAAGGGCCATGGTGAAGTAATTGGATGAAGCTCTTGCACTGGCGCTCTTATCAATTCTCCATGTATTTGACATTGTCTACATTTCTTTACAAAGATGTATGAGTCTTTCTCCATCGTACAGGCCAATAGTAACCCAGTCTCATAATCTTGTGGGCTAGAGTGGGACCACTCGAATGAGATCCACATATACCCTCGTGTACCGCTCGCAAAGTTGCTTGTGCTTCCTCAGCATCGAGACATCTCATTAGGGCGTTATGTAAGGTACATCTATACAGGGTTTCTCTGATGATGGTGTACTTGGCTGACTTTCAGATGAATGTTCGACGTTGGTTATTGGACATATCTTGAGGTAGGGTTTGGTCAGTGAGGTAGTCGAATATGTCTTTATACCAAGGAGACGTAGGACCAACAATGGTACACACTATCGCAGTATTAGGGACATCATAAGCGGGGATCAAAAGTTGTTCAACCAGGAACTCGAACTTAGGCACATTACTTGGGATATCCAACAAAGAACCCACGGTTGCCATTGCAACTGTAGCTCTATTTTGGATACGTGGTATTTGTTGAAAAGTTATGTCATTGAAATACTGTTTGAAACTATCAGCCATCCTCTTGTAAGGTGCAAGCTTCTCATCCTTAGTCTCGTAATCATCATTCACCTGTTGGATTACCAGTTGAGAGTCGCCAAAGACATGTAGGCTCTTAATGTTCCATTGAGTTGCCATTTTTAAACCTGTCACTAAGGCTTCGTATTTTGCTATATTATTTGTACAAGGAAATGCGATCCTAAATGATTTAGGAATGGTATCACCTTGAGGTGTGATAAATAAGATACCAGCCCCTAAACCACGATTTGTATGTGATCCATCAAAGTATAGTTTCCACTCAGTTTTAACCTCAAGGTTGAAGAGAAATTCATCTGGAAAATCTGCTACTAATGGATGATCTGCCTTTATAGGTGCGTCTGCCAGTTGATCTGCAATGACTTGTCCTTTTATTGCCTTCCTTTTGACATACTGAATGTCATACTCGCTAAGTATCATGACCCATTTAGCCAATCAGCCTGTTAAAGCTGCCTTACTTAGGAGGTATTTAAGTGGATCAATTTTTGCAATCAACATGGTTTGTCGATTGAGCATATAGTGCCTAAGTTTTTGGGTAGCAAAAACTACTGCAAGACAAGCATGTTCTATGTTGCTGTAATTCAATTCATATCCCACTAAGGTTCGACTAATATAATAAACCGCTCTCTCGTGACCTTGATCATCTTGTTGTGCGAGAAGAGCCCCTAATGTCGACTGAGTTGCTGAGATGTAAAGTATCAATGGTTTCCCCTCTGCAGGTGGCATTAGGACTGGTGGAGTAAGCAAATAGTCCTTGATTTGTTGGAAGGCCTCTTGACATTTAGGTGTCCACACAAATGGCACTCCGTTTTTGAGTAAATGCTGAAATGGATGTATTTTATCTGCCAATTGTACTATGAAACGCCTAATGGACTGTAATCTCCCCTGTAGGGTTCTGAGTTGACCAATGCTGGTTGGAGGAATCATTTCTATGATTGCTCTTACCTTTTCTGGATCTACTTCAATGCCTCTGTGAGAGATGATATACCCTAACAGCTTCCCTGATTTCACTCCAAAGACACACTTCTTCGGATTGAGCCTGACATTGTAGTTTTCTAACCTCTGGAATATCTTGTCCAACACCTTCAAATGATCTTCCCTTGTTTTTGACTTGGCTATTACATTATTGACATAATATTCCATGAATGTATGTACAAAGTCATGAAAAATCATAGTCATTGCTCATTGGTAAGTGGCTCCTGCATTCTTAAGGCCAAACGGCATAGCATTCCAACAATATGTGCCCCATGGACATGTGAAATCCGTCTTATGTTGATCTTTAGGTGCTATCTTTATCTGGTTATATCCATAGAAACCATCCATAAGGGAGAGC
Organism: Sequoiadendron giganteum; assembly: GCA_007115665.2. Taxonomy (NCBI): domain Eukaryota; kingdom Viridiplantae; phylum Streptophyta; class Pinopsida; order Cupressales; family Cupressaceae; genus Sequoiadendron; species Sequoiadendron giganteum. The sequence continues at coordinate 336,514,636 of CM021110.1, read as the reverse complement.
ATCTCATACCCTGCAATAAGGTCTACTATCATGTCGATATTTGGCAACAGGAAGTCATCTTTAGGACATGCCTTGTTGATGTCTCTAAAGTCAGTGCAAATTCGAATGCCCCCAGTTGGCTTAGTCACTGGTACAAGATTTGATATCCAATCCACATAGTCTATTGTCCTTATGAATCCCACGTCCAATAGTTTCTTAAGTTCTACCTTAACCAATAGAGCAATTTGCGGATGCATCTTCCTTAGTTTCTGTTTGACTGGTTCGATACCTAGCTAGAGTGGTAAATGATGCAATATCAGGTCTGGATCCAACCCAGGCATGTCAGCATATGACCATGCGAAGTTTACTTGTCTCTTTTTGAAAAAGTCTTTGAACTCTTGTTCTGTCTCTGATAAAGAAGCCGCAAAATATACTATCTAAGGATTCTCTTATGTTCCTATGTTGACTGCGACAGTCTCTTCCACTAACATGGATGACTTTTCCTATGCAACAGGGAGAATATTTAAACCTCTATCCTTGGGTGCCTCAGAGAGGTTTTCGCCCTCAGATACGTCTTTATTTTGTCTTTTTCTTGGTCCAAAGGCGCCTTTCGGTTTTCACCTAGGGACTCATCATTTTTATTTTCATTTTCATTTTCATTTTTGTGACTAGAGGTGTAAATAGACTCCCCGAAATATGCTTTATCGTCCAATTCTATGGTAAAACCTGCCTTATGATCCCCTCTAGGTATACCTTCTATAAGTCCCATGAACTTAGCAATTGCTTCATCATTCTCGAATGTATCTATGATAGGTGTACCTTGTTGATCCCAGTCGATGAGTTCAGGATATACAAGGGGCATGTCATCATCGGATTTTATAAGAGTAACTACTGACAAGGTGAATATAGACTGGTTGACATGGTCGCAGAAGTTTTGGACTAACTCCTTCTTGTTTTTCTTCCTAGGGATAGGTATATTCTGTTGCGGGACAATGGTGAGGGCAGATTCATCAGAAGATGGCTTGTCAGGTGCCCAAGATGCACGATCAAGGGTTTCCCAATAATAGTTCTTTTTCCATTCTTCTTTAGACAAATGTTTCTTAGGACAAGGACTAGACTGTTTTGATACAGGTTTCACATTGAGGTCCAACTCTCCAAATAATGCATCTATGTTCATGGTACTAGTAGATGAGAGAGACTCCCATTCACCATCACTTGAGTAAGGGGATTCATCATAGACTGGAGGTTTGTCATAAACTCGGGGTAGGTCACAAACTAGGGGAAGTGGTTCATGAGATGTCTCGATGTTTGGGTAATCATTCACTTCCTCTTGAAACGTTGACGAGGTACCAAGAAACCCAATTCTAAGCGGTTCACACCCTAGCCCTAGATACTTCGGTCGTGGGTAAACAGTAATTGGTTATGTCCTTCCATTTTGATACAGTCCTAACCCACTATGCCCATCATAGCCTTCATTTTGCATTATATTAAATCCTTTTCCATATTGGTCCTTGGCTATTTGAATAGACGGGGAGGGGTATTCATGTTCTTCTTGATACAACCAGGAATCAGCTTGATCCACAATCTCTTCACTTAACTCTCCCCATTTTGTCAATGTCATTGTAGGGGGAACATGAAATGTGACCATAGACTGTCTTCTATCTGCCATGGGTAGGCCATATGCCTTAGGTGGAATCAGTTCAGTAACACAGTATGATGCCTTTATATTATACTCACCATAGCCCTTGTCTTGGATCTCAAGTTTTGGAGTGGATGATGGTGGTTTGAATGAAATGGACTTAGTGAGACATGATGGGTCAACGTATTCGGATAGAGTGGATGATGAAGCCTGTTGATTAACAGGCACTTGTTGGTGTGGAAGATCCCTTAGGTTTGTACAATACTGGAAAGGATCTGGATCACCATCAATGGTGATCTCTATGCCATTATAGGGGAATTTGAGACACTGGTGGTATGTTGAAGGTACCGCTTTCATTGCATGTATCCAAGGTCTACCTAACAACAAGTTGTATGGAAGGGTGAGATCCAAGACTTGGAAGCTAGTGTTCATGATTGCTAGGCCAATTCGAATAGGGAGTGTGACAACTCCTTTGGACGATCTTTCCTCATCATCGTAAGCCTTGATGACTATACTCTTAGAGGTATCTACACAATCTTCCAAGAATCCTAATGCCTTAACCAGTTTAAGGGTACACAGGTTCAAACCTGCTCCTCCGTCTACCAAGACTCGTCGGACTTTGTTTTGATGGACTAAGACTTCAAGATGTAAGGGGTCATTGTGATCTGACTTTTCAATTGAGTAGTCTTGTTGTGAAAATGTAGCATGATGCGAGTTGGTCAAATATCCCACCATCTCTTCGAAACGATTGACATCTAAATCTACAGGAATAGTTGTATTCTGTAGAGCTTTGTCAAGAATGGACTGATGCTAAGGTGATAAGGTCAACAATTCCAAGATAGATATTTGCGTGGGGGTTTTACTCAATTGATCGAGAAGGTTGTAATTGAACTTGGAACTTTGCGTAGATGGCTTAGAAGAAGGACCAGGAATAGTAATCTTAGTTCTGCGTGTGGTTATATTACATTCTCGATGCTTCTTGATGGAGAAAGTGTTGACATTCTCGTTTGTGGCTCGAAGGTGGTTTATGATCTTTCCTTTACCATAGTCATACTTGGTATTGTTATAGCTGGCCGATGGATTATTCTAGGGTCCCGAATTGGAGGTTTTTCCTTTTGTGTGGTCATGTAAGGGGTCCATGAAGACCTTATGATCACTGTTCTTAGTGTTTTTCTTCCCACCAACCTCTATAGTTCCGTTTTCAACAAAGTCTTCTATGATGTTCTTTAATTGGCGACATTGTTGGAGGTTGTGCCCTTTCATTCGATGATAGTCACAGAAAGTGTCATCGACCCACCATGAAGGTTTGAATTGTCCAGGATCATACTCTCTTGGTTCCAATGGTTTGATAAGATTATGTTTGACCAATTCTGTGAAGACTACCTCAATTGGTTGCCCTAAAGGTGTAAATTCTCGCGTTGGAAATCTCCTTTGTTGTGGCCTTTGTTGTGAGTTTTGGACATAGTTAGCCATTAGATCAGGATTGTTCGTCATGTCTGCTTGTTGATTGTATCCTCTAAGTGTGATAACCGGTCCAGTATGTATATGCTTAGCATCAACTATGCCGTCATTTGTGACATTCTTGTTCCTAGACCAGAATTTGTTTCTATCATTCGACACATTTTGTTGTTGGACAATCGGGCTCTTGCCTGGTACTTTGATTTTGCCTTTGTCAATAAGGCCTTTTTCAAGGATGATCCCCTTTTGGACCAAGTCAATGAATGAAGTGCAACAGTGTACCCGTAAGTCACCTCTCAGTTTGGGGTTGATGTTTTCGAGGAAGATAGTGACCTTTTGTTTTTCAGGTATTTCGACGAGAAAGTGGCTAGCTAGACTCCTCCATCTCTAGAAGAAAGTGATAAATGTCTCGTCATCTTCTTGTGTCATGTGGCACAAGGTTGCTATGGTTACTTCGTTGTCTATGTTAAAGGCAAAATGTTCAACAAACTTTTCAGCCAATTCCACCCAGGATCGTATACCGTATGGCAATTTGGAAAACCATTACAATGCTATCCCTATAAGGGTTCATGGAAATAGGCGCATCAAGTAAGTGGGGTCATACGATATATCCATGCATGTTGTTTGTAATTCTCTAATATGTTCTATAGGATTCTTTCTCCCATTATACTTAGGAAAATTTGGTATAATGTATCCATGGGGGAAAGGTGTCATATAGAGTGCTTTGTCAAATGGGCATGGACATAGGTCTTGTGCTGATATAGTTCATTTGCCTAACATAGACATGTCGTCCATCTTTTGTTGTAGATTCTGCATTTGGTTTTGAAGGATGTCGACTTGTGTCAAGGACATGGTGTTCATGTTATTTGGATCAATGTAGATGTTCTGATACGCCATGTTTTGTGATGGGTTATGATTGGGTGAGGGGATATATCCTGTCAAAATATTCTGATTTGGGATAGGGATATTCCCTGTCTGAATTGTTTGATTCGGTATAGGAATGCTTCCTATCTGAATTGTCTAGTTTGGAATAGGAATATTTCCGCCAACCTTGGTTCTCTTACCAGTCGTGTTGGTGCCAAAGGGGTTGGAGGAAGTTGCTCCCACAGTGAATTGTAAACCTTGTGTTATGTTAAAAGGAGTTGGGTTTACAATTGATGATGTTTGTGTTGGTATACCTGTTGGTATTGTTGTGGTTATTTGAGGAATAGAAACAGTAGATGTCGCAGTTTGCGTTGGTTGAGTTGACTTAGTTGTCAAAGAATGGACATTGAATCCTGGAGGTAGAGTGGCACCTTCTACTAGCAATTTTGCTAAGTAGCATTGTGGATTGTTTAGCAAACACTCATCCATGAAGGCTGCAAACTCAGGATCTTGAACTGCTGCATCTACGTCTTCTATGTAAATCTGCCCATGTGTGTCCCTAGTGACATGTTTTTCAAGTAAAGGCTTGTGTGGACGTTTGCTTACTGACGGTTGGTTTCCGAACGGATTGATGAATTCGTTGGGGTCTGTCATTGCTTTGTGTTTCTTTTTGGACCTTGTTTCGACCATGAAAAAGTTTTCTCAAAATGGGTAATGCAGACTATGTCTAAAAACCGATATGACCTATGTCTATGTTTTTGGATTTTTTTTGTATTTTTGACAATAAGGATGTTGCGAAAGATCTAAAATGACGTATGACTGGATGAACAATATGCAAAAATTCTAAGTGGACTAATGACAACAAATGAGTCTAGGACGGGTATAACCTACCACCTAATGGAATAAATGCATGCAAAAGTTTGTTCTTGATGATGGGACCTAAACGTACGACCAGGACAGTATGACAATGTGAATTTTCCAAAGACAAGGAAAGTTATCTAACTATGATATGCAATTTCCTAGGGAGTACCTATATGCATGCAAATTAGGATGATTATGACCAAAACGTTTACTGTGACCAAGACGTATATGACACCTAATTATGGTAGCTAAGACGTATATGACTCCTAATGATGGTAAACTAAGACGTATATGACACCTAATGATGCAAGGTTTTTGAGCAAATTTAACCAGTTTCTAATCCAAGGTTGATCCTAAAAATCTAAAGCAAATAGTGACAAAGATATTTCAGACTCAGCTCGTGGGTTTTTTTGAAATTTTTCTATTGACAGGCAAATGCGGTTCACCTAACAGTTACGGTTTTTCCTCTAACAGATGCGGTTTTTTTTAATAGATGCAATTTTTCAACTGATAGATGCGACTTAAAAGGACACATGCATTTTTTGAACTAGCAGATGCGGTTTGCATGCACACATGCGACTCATAATGTAACAGTTGCGACTCGTTTTATGCAGACTGTGTAAAATGACTATTTTGATAGATAGATGTGGCGTTTCCCCTATCAAATGTGACTCATTATGACACATGCGGCGATTAAACTGACAAATGCGACTCTATTTTTTAAAAATGAATTTTTCTCGAAAGTTGTTTGACTGACTTTGTTTGTTTGATCAAGATTTTGACAAATACAGCAAAGAGCAAACACAACAATCAATGTATCTTCCATTTTTGTGCTGTAAGGACTATTAAGACTCGAAAACATGTACAACCTAGGCTTTTAGGACAGTATTTGCTAAATTCTTACTTGGATTTCTCCAGCTATGCACATTCAAGGCGGATGACTAGTAGCTTGACCCCACTGGCTCCCCTCCACGGCACTCACTTATACGGGGCAGCCAAGCTACTGTACCCATGAAACTCCCATGGCATACATGTCACCTCAACACAAGAACCGTAAATTTGTAAGATGGCTTCACAGGTTATACACCTGTTGCGCCAACAAATAGATAGGATTTTGGTAACTCTACAATAAAGCTTTTAATAAGGGCATTCCATTCGTGGGACACTATCCAACGTCGGCGAGAGTCCATTTCTTTCCATCTCATCAGAATAGTGCACGTAATTCTTGGGCTTTCCCCAAGAATCCACTTTTATGTACCGGTTGGAAGTTGCTTGGCTTTAGCGTGCTACCGGTCTGAGTCGTCTTGGGGTGAGTACTTTTTCCCTCCAAGACAGGCCCAAGTTCTAAAGTCAGCAACCATTTCTCTTACACCTAGTATCGCATGACTGTGCAAGGGGAGAGGATACTTCAGTGTACTGAATCGTAAGGATTTACAGATATGTGCAAAGCACCAAACAAAGAAGACAGTGGTTCTTTTTATTCCAAATGACAATTTCCTATCTATCAAACAAAAAAATCATTTTAATCCCACACGATGACTATCTATCTACCAAACAAAAGCTTATTTAAATAAATTAACACAAAGGCATTAGGTCCTGCATGCAATTTATCAGTAGTTCATAGTCTTCAGCTTTTGTCCTGCAGAAAAATTGTCTTGGGTTTTAATTGTCTTCAAAGCTTCGTCCTGCAAACAATATGTTATTCCTTTAGACTTTATTTAGCTCCAAGTTGTTTTTGTCCACTTGATCCAATGTGTGCTGTGAAGTGTTTTTTTTTTTCTGCACATGCACAAACCGAACAAAGCCAAAACCCTAATAGCTAGTCAAGACAAATCTGATTTTTGAAAATATTTTTGATAGTAAAAATAAAACTACAGAGAACAGACCCATACTTAAATTTCAAGAGCTTTCCAAAAATGTAAATAAATTTGAAAGATTGTCTGTTTTGCTCCTGAAATTATTTTTTTATGAAAAAATCATAAAAAAATTATTAAAAATCTAAAAAAGATCCAAAAAATCTGATTTTTTCACTGAAGGTGCCTGACATAATTTCAAATATGCATAAAAAAATTCGTGAATAGATCTGCAACCGTTTGTGAGATTCAAGCAAATATCTATGAAACCATAATTTTTAAAGATCTATTGTTTGAATTAAAAAAATTTATCCAAATTTAAAACCTAAAGAACAGACCCCTATTAAAATTTAAATCTCTTTCCAGAAATGTAAAAATATCCAAACAATTCGACAAATTTCTCTCAAAATTAAAATTTTATGAAAAATAACAAAAAAATTATAAAAAATTCAAAACATCACCAAAAAATCTGATTTTTTTCGTGAAAGCTCTTGATAATGTCTTCTACTTGTAAAAAAATTTCCGTAAAAAAATATATAGTCTTTCAAGAGTTAGTTTTTCAACCTTGGACGGAAACTGGAATTTTTCGCTCAAAAACCTTGCATCATTAGGTGTCATATACGTCTTAGTCATAGTCATCCTAAGTTGCATGCATATAGATACTTCCTAGGAAACTGCATATCGTTGAATAGGTAACTTTCCTCATCATTGGATACATTCATGTTTTGGTTTGTCACAATCATTGAACCCAGTCACTTTAGTCCTTTTGTGAATCTTTTCAGCTCAACAGTCTAGTTTGGGAAATTCACCTTGTCAACTGTCCTTATCCTACAATTAGGTTCCTTGGTTAAACACAAGTCCTTGCATGCATTTATTCTATAGGTGGTAGGTTATACCTGTCTTAGAGTCATTTATCGTCTTAGTCTGCTCGACATTTTTGCATATCGTACATCCTAGAGCATGTCATTCTAGTATACGTCATTGTCATAACATCTGTCATATTCAGAAAATCCAAAAAAAAATATAGACTAGAAATCATATCATTTAGAGACATAATTCCATATCATTTGCATTACCATCCATCACCATGTCTTCCGTTGACCTTGATATGCTTGCTAGTCAAGTTGAATACCAATTACTTTGCATGGGTCAATACAAACAAGCCATAGACTTCAAAAGAAAATTTATCCAATCCAAATTCCAATCAACCTCAACCCATGGTCAACTACCCACATATCCATCTTATCAACAACCCATAAACTCTAGTCTTCCATCCATCCACCCTCATTGTCAATATTCCCCTAACACCATTCATGACACTAAGTCACAACAAACTTTCATTAGTCATACCCACCCTAACCTTGACAAGGGAAATCAACCATCCATCAATCCAGTCCATGTCTCCACATCATAGCCTCGTCCTTCATCTTATCCTAATCCTTTATCCATGTCCTATTCTAGTCCTTCATCTCATCCTAATCCTCCATTCATGTCATATCCTAGTCCTCCATCCACGTCATATCCTGGTCATGCATTCATGTCCTATCCTAGCCCATCATACCTCAACCCATTCCAAGCCTCCACATCCCATCCTAGTCTATCATCCACTAATCAATTCCTACTCACTCCATCCCAACCTGCATTTAGTCATGAGAATACATTTATTCATGGTCTCCAAAATCACATCCCATTGCCTACACTTGAGGATACATGTCAAAAAGAAAGTCCAAAGCATGACATCATGGCTTCACCTTCATGTCAAGATCAACGAAGTCCATCCCATGACCCTATCTTTAGGTCTATTCAATAAGTTCTCCTAGAAAATCATGGCATTCCAGATACACCTATCCTTTCCCGAAATCATACACTTTTGAGAAGAGAAACAATCTTCAATATTTTGTTGAGACACTCGACGAAGTTATGCTTGCATTCAAACACACAAATATCTGAGGGCAAGAATAACAATACAGCAAGATGGAGAAGGGCAATTGAGATCAATCGAGGAAGTATTTGCATATTTGGTGAGATCATTCTAGTTTTTATTAGTTTAGATTAATCATGCTTACTTATCGTTCTTTGTTATTTTATTTAAATTAGAATTGATGTTTAATCTTGTGCAACTTTAGCATCCACAATTCCGAAAAATCTAAGTTACAACCTTGAATAGTAAGAACAAGATTAGTTTGTGGTTGAGGAACATTTGAACTAAGACGCACAACATATTTTGGTTTTACAAGTTCATTTTGGACCGAAGATATAAATTATGTTAATTAGATTTTGACTAACATCTATCCTTAGTTGATTCAATGTGAATTTGGAATCTTCATCTATGTGTCACATTGCCAAAAGGAAGGGCATTTAAATGACTTGAGTAGGTAAATTTATGTTAAGAAAAGTATCAATGATTGTGTCCTGTTATGCAAAAATATCCTCATGAGTTGGACAAATCTTGGGAGAGGAATAAGCATGAGATTCATCATCACTTAAATAAGGGCCACCAAATGTACAAAAAGAAACATCTATCAATGATTTAAGAAAATAAGAGAACATATTTAGAGAGCAATTGGAAAGGAAAAGAAGGTGATGACTATACAAATATGTTGATGATATGTTAGTGTAGAGAAGAGGGATTCGCTGCCCCTAAGACTCTTAGGTCATGAAAGAGCCTAAGGGAGTGAAATTCCCTAAACTACCTTAGACTACCTTATAAGTTTAAAGGAAGGGACAAGTTGAAAAGGAAGGGCAAACAAGACTTTTTTTCCCTTTTTCTTATGACAAATGTTTCTTGGAACCAGGTGAGCTGACCATAGAGGTTTTAGTCTACAGACTAGATGCATCTCTACCAAAGGACAATAGTTTGAGGTTTCAACTTCAACATGTCATGCTAGAGCCTCAGAGATGCGTTGGCATCTTGTACGAACAAAGAGTCAAGTGGTAGCTAGAAACATACAAATTCTACTGACAACCCGAATGTTTTGGTTTTACAATTTGACAAAAATGTATGAAAATACAAAGTACAACAAGAAGAATACTATGAAATCTACTCTAATAGCGAAATGACAAAGAAAGAAGAAGAATGCCAACTTACTCAAAGTCCAGTTTTCCAGCTAGCTCCAAGCAAACAAAAAGCACCTACACACACAGTAACAAGAAAAAATGTGGGATTGTGTTTTGGAACTTTCCTCAATCAAGTCCCTATTTAGGTGTTCCCACCTCCACGAAAATCCAATAGCTAAAAAGATATCAAAAAGTGATAAAGAAGTAGATATAATAGACACAAAGAAGTAGAGAGAAATGACAATCTAAATGCTACTCTACACTTGTAAGATAATGTAACTAAACAAATAGACACAATATCACCTCCCTTTCTACAAGTGCTCAAGGTTGATAGAGAAAGGAGAAGAACAAGATCACCATGCCAATGGAGTAGAGCTTTGAGAACCTACAATAACAATGGCGTTGGAGCAAGAAGACAGTGTAGAAATGAAGAACAAGAGCAAGAAAGTGAAGTATGAAGTGTTAGAGTGAATGGAGAGCTTGAGATAGTGAAAGAAGTTGCCTAGAGAGTTGATAGAATGAAAGAATTGAGTTCAAATGGATAAATTGGAGGCAAATAATCATTCTCGGCGGTCAAGATTCAACAAGGGGATGTTATGCTTGCAGGTGACAGAGAATCATAATATCTTTACTATTTCCTGATGCAAGAATTTTGTTAGGATGAAAGCATGACATGGAGATGTCTATGCACCGCGTGCATCCCCGACAGAAATTCCCTTCACCGACACTAAATGCCAAGGAAATGTGGAAAATACAGAGAAAAAGTGACGAGTTTTTAGATTATCATATTTGTAAGGCTAAAATGAAGGTAAATCAATGGGAATTTGTATGGGGTGTAAATTTATGCCATTAACTTTTGTGCCCACCTTAGCGAGCATATGTGTTGATGCATATGTGAGCTAAAGTTGAAAGAGATTGAAGAGAATATATCGATATCATCAAGGAGGCGAACCTTCAATCTAACATACCTTGACATGAAAGAAGGAGCTCCACCAAGATGTGATGATGATACAGGTCTTCGATCCTGCAAAGCTAGCTGCGATCTCACCACAAACATGTTAGGTGAAAAATCTAATCATAGTAGACACTATTTCATAAGACACAAGGAAACACAATCTTGACACAAGCCAACATATTAAGACATAGTCTAATCAAATAAGACACAAGACACTCACTGATCAAATAGATAATCATGTGGCTGCTACAAATTGCATTACAGGACAATCATAGAAAAGATGAGTCTAATCAAGCTGCCCCCAAGCTAGACGCCAAGATATAAGGCATCAGACACCAAGACACATGATGTCGAATATAAGATAAAATACACAAAGGAATCCTCCTCAAGACATCAAGACACCAAGGAATCCTCTTTTAGAAAGAAATTTTCAGAAAGGGGTTCTTTTAGCAAGGAACCCTTCAAGACATCAAGACACCAAGGGGCCCTTTTGAAAGAAAACACCATTTGAAAGACACACAATTTTCCACAAGTTATTATATCACCAAGGAATCCTTTTGAAATATCTTTCGTCAAGGAATCTTTTGGAAAGAATGCTCCTTTTTCAAAGGTAAGTTTTTAGACTCTTTCATTTTAGAAAAAGTGCTCCTTTTCCAAAGGAAAATTTTCACTCTTTCACTTACAGGATTGTTTTTGAAAGAAAAATTCATCAAGGAGTCCTTTTTTAGAGAATACATCCTTTTGGAAAATGAGAGCTTTCAACAAGGGATTCTTTTGTCAAGGAATTCATTGTAAATAAAATTTGACACCAAGGAATCCTTTTGAAAGAATTCACCATGTTGAAAATTAGAGAAGCATGATAGCCCCCACTTAGAATGATGTGTGCTACACAAAGGAGGACATGAAATCCTAAGGAGAGAAAGGAGAGACAACACATTGAAATCACATCATGAAGTAGACAAGCAAAGACAAAGAAATCAAGAGATAGGGAGATTTGAGAATTCAAGGCCAGAACTGTTCATAGATATAAATAGATAGATATAATATAGTATACATATGAATTGTCATCAATCCCCAAATTTCTCAGAGCATGAAGAATGACTCATGAAGATAAAGTAAAATAAAAATTGGGTTAACATGGAAGAAGGCCTAAATACCCCCAACGCTTTGTATCGTTCCCAATATCGAAAAGAAATATTACGACACATGGAAGAATAATGACATAAATAGAATAAATGTACAACACATTTCTACGCTTGTATCCAAGTACCTACAATAGTAGCAAGGGTCCTCCGGGTAGGATCACAAACATAAAAAGACAAGCACAAGGGAACACAAACACACAAACAAATCTAATCTACAGATGTAGAAGAGGCACCACCCTAGTCCTCATCACCCAACAAGTCATCTTGATCCCAATATAGAACATTGTAAGGGTAGGGAGGATGAGCCTACAAGGATAGAATAACAAGGGAAATACCCTCTAACTCACCTGCAAAAAGAGCCAAGAAAGAAGGCCCCTCAAGGCATCCTTCACCGAGTTCCTGTGAAGCAAAGGTCATCGATTTCATAAAAATTGAGGACAGAGTCAGGATGTCATCAACCGAGTTGAACATGCACTTCTCAAGAGTGCCTTGTTTCAACTTAGCAAGAGAAAGACAAAACACTCGAGAGTCATTGTTGACCTTAATAAAAGGGGAAGTGACAAACTCTAGGTAAGCAGGGGTTGTCTCCATAAACCAAGACAAAACTAGCCTCTGAAGAAGGTGAACCCTTCTTATGACCATCAATCATGATGAGGTCATCCTCCAACTTACACTTCAAAGAAGGATGTGGGATCCTCGCCAAGGAAGCAGAAGTAGAGGAGGAACTAAAGGTAATCATAGAAGACACCACCTTTGTATCTGGCATGTCAATAGGCTACAAGAAAGGGGGGATATCTGAGAGAAGCATTAGAAGAGAAGATTCCATGAAGGGAGTGATGAAGACATGCACCCTTTTGGGGTGAGCATCATCAGGACCCATCGGAGGAACCAAAAGCAAGAAAAAAATGATAGGAACTAAAGCCAGAATAATAGAAGAAAGTGGAGCAATAAAAGAAGATGCAAAAATAGATGCAATTGGCTCCCCCTCCATCTTCTGCGACTAGATCCTTTCACTTGCGCTTGCTCTCACACACAAGTTGGTTACACTAGTACAAAAACAAAAATATATGACTAAAAAACTAATAAAAACTGCTTATAAATGACTAAACTTGGTCACGTGACCATTAGTTGTTTATTTCCAGTCATTTATAACATGACCAATTGATGACTAAACCATTTTTCGTCATATTTTGGTTGTTTTGATTGATTTATTTGGTAGTATATTTATTCGTTGATTTAGTCATTGATTGTTGTAATCTGGTCACTTATTTAGTCATTTTTTATTCTCTGATATATTTAGTCATTGATTGTTACAATCTGGTCACTTATTTAGTCATTTTTATTCACTGATTTGAACCTGTTAGAACCATAATTTTTATTAAAATTCTAGAGGCTTTTATCCATTTGAACCCAATATTTTGACATCTTTTTCATGAAAATTATTTTATCACCATCCATAATGCTAAAAATGCCTTTTACCGCCATACTGCTACCTTAACATCCACCTTTCTTAGCCAACACCATTTACCTCTTTACCACAGCCCTTTGCAAAACAACTCGCAGTATCGTGGTCAAAACAGTGAACGTTATCTCCTTTTACTGCTACACCGTCCACGGTTAAGTCTACACCCACGGTAGAGCGGTGAGAAAAGGCACCGAAGACCAGACCACTATACTACAAGGAGTTTGAACAGAGCCCGCGGCTAAGCGGTGAAGTGAAATTCCATCGCCATACAGCAGAGGGTCATCAAAGAGCTCGTGGTAGAGTGGTGGAAGGAATGTAGCGTTGAAAAAAGTCAGACACCGCCATACCGTGGAAGGTCAACAAGCAGTCTATGGTAGACCGGTATGTAGGGGAGCGACAATAAAGGGAGACTGCTATACTGCGAGGGGTCAGAACATAGCCTGCAGTAGAGCGGTACAGATGACAGTGAAGGCAGTTAGCACCACGGAACTGCAAGGAGTAGACAGGTAAACCGCGGTAGAGTGGTAAGCTAACAAAGGAGAATCAAAGTACACCGTGATACCGCAAAGAGGGAAAGGATGGCACGAGGTAACGCGGTAAGGAATTCGTTGCTACTGTGATAGTTATGATTGTTACTTTCAGTTGTGTTTTGTTCTAAAGCGACGTGACTTTTGGCCTTTCATGAGAATGCGAACAGACAAAAACCAAAAGGCGCAGGAAAGATTTTCTGAGGATATAAAAGCATGAGTTCGATACAAAATAAGGGTTAGAAGTTAGAATAGTTAGAGTAGAGATAATTTCAAAATTTTTTACTCTATGAAGACCATGATGCATGTATGAATTTTGAAGAAGTCAATCAAGATGTTTGATTTTGTTGCCTAGTTTTGGTATCAACTGTTTGTCAAAATTATTCAATTATTTGGTTGTCTCCATTTTAATGCTTCTCTGTTATTTAAACTGGTATATCAAGTATATATGCAGTTTGTCGATGCACATTTTTTGTATTTGTGTGATATGATTAATTGGCTCTTTCCAGTAAAGATTAAATCCTTCTAGTCAATCACAGTAATTTAGAGGTGTTAATTGGATTGATAAGAAGAACCGTATAGTTAGAGTTGTCAATCTGTCTCAAGTAGAGTTTGTCAATTATTTACTTGCATGATTATACAAGTTATAATCATATCAGTGTGCCAAACAGTTTGAGTTATTGCCATTACAGGTCATATTTTCTAAGTCTTCATTGGACTCCATATACCCAATAAGGCACTGGTCCCACCCATTTTTCAATTCACTTAGTTTCATTAAATCATTTTTTCAGAATTTCACATATGTTAACTGAACATATTGCTTATACAATTTATACCAAATTAGGATTATATCTCTCCACTTCCAATTGTCATTGTGGATAGATTGTTTAGAGGTAACATACAGTTCAAATATTTTTCATGCATATAGGTTTACCTGCCTAGGTTTAGCAGAGCCTAAAGAGTAGAAGGTTCAAATTCACTATTTGGCTTTGTACGTTAGCCAAAAATGTTGTGAGAGCTTTACAACCTTTCGTGGTTTAAACTTGCGTTTTTGAGTCCTAACAATTTGGAAACTCTGCTGGGGAGCGTTATACTAAACCCAAGCCTTCCTTATAGAGTCAGTACCTTGCAGGAGACTCCACTGGGGACAATGAACTACAAAATTTTCTCACTTTTGGAAAGTGAGTGGCGACTCTGAATGAACAAGTGCATTGAAACTGATAAAGTGAAATATACATCAGAAAGGAACCATCCTAGAGTTCAGACTATCAAAATTACTCACAACATGCATGGCAGAATATCTTTGTATAAGGAGGATCCTAATAATGACAAAATTAAATGGACTCAAAATAATGATAAGGGCAAGAAGGTGTTTGATGTTGATGTTAGCAACGTCGGGCTGCATCTTCCACTCATGCGCTTCAACAAGATTGAAGAATATCAAATAGTAGCCTTATGGCTATTTAATATTATGGCCGACTTTCCTTAAGATCATATTGCATTTAATATTGTAGCCGACTTTATTATTATTGTTTTGTTTCTCAAGATGGGCCGACCTACTTCAAGGTTGATCACAATATGTATTTATAGAAGGTCGAATGTGCTCATTATGTAATGGAAGCAAGTTCGCAATTAGGAGAGCAGAGCAGAATTCACCTTTTCATAGCAGCAGATCCGATTTCAAGGAAGAACATATTCATTTGTATCTTGTGCATCTAGGAGAGGTGTGACTTCATTGTATTCTTTATTGGCCATTGTTGGGCCTGAGTTGTAAGCAGATTTCTGCTCTTGTGCTACTTTATATAAGAGATTCATTTGCTGGGTTTTTCTCCCTCAAGAGGAGGGTTTTCCCAGGGTATCTTGTTGTGTTCATTGTCTTATGTGTTGCAATATTTCTAAGTGCTTTCATTGTTTAATCTGATCTAAGAAACACTAACATGGCATCAGAGTGGGTATAAGGAAGATCCTGATCAGATTTAAGCAGTTGTGCCAGTGATCTTGAAAATTGATTAAGAGTTGAGGTTGCATGGCATTCATTGCACAAGCACATGTCTCAAGGAGTGCGATCTATATGAGTTCATGAATGATAAGGTGTCAAGCTGAAACTATATCAATATCCTGCAATATTATAACTCGTAATGTGCTACTTTGTTGTGGATCATTTGAGTATTTATTACACCTTGGTCCTGTGCTTGAGAATTTATTTGTTTATCATGGCGGCGGATGGTGCCCTGCGAAATAATTTTTTAGTTGATAAGTGAGCAAATTAAGTAGTTAAAGCCTTGCATAAGCATTCAAGGTTTATATCTAAATTATGGTTGGCTATGAAAATAACACAGAGGGGCCGAAGAAGTGTATGTTTGGGCGCACTATGGGGGCTGCCTACATAAATAATTGTCCGTGTAAAGTAATGGCCTGTACTTCTTTGGTATCAGTATCCCTTGAAGTCGTGAATGCTTGTAAGGTAATCAGAGGCAACATATTTGAGTGTAATATTCCATCATATGCTTGGAAGGCACCAAGGATATTGAACGGATCTCTTGCTAGTACAACACAAGAAGATTAAAGAGGAGAAAAATTGTCACCAATATGTTGGTTATGGATATTTTTGTTGAGCATATAAATACTGAGTATATGCTGTCATAAAAGAAGTCGTTACTACATCGAAGAGATAAGTATTTTCTGTTGTTTATATTTTTTTATGTGAAACTCAGTTTGCTGAGTTGTACTAATCTGATAACGGTTGTTTGATCATGTGTGTAGTAAAGATCATGTTTTCTCTTGAATTTCAGTGGGTGAGATCATCGTGTGTTGCTAGTAAGCATGGTGTATCTGTTTCTTAATCTGGTTGTGGACTAATCTAAGCACAAAGAGTAGCGTATCTTACTGTGTCCAGTAATTCCACTCATCAGAATATTTAAGAGATAAGTATTCCTTGTTTTTTTTTATTACCATTCTAGGCTAAAATTCAATTGTTGAGTTGTGCAAATCTAACATTATTTACTTAGGATTATGTGTGACTAGTAAATAGTGATCTTTGTGATAAGATTCTTTAGATTTATTCATTACAAGTTGTATCATGCTAAATTATGAAGATTGTCTTTTGAGATTAGCTCTTCCGAGAAATTGAAAGAAAGTCATGTCATGATTGATGAATTAGTTATCTATTACTCAGGAGATTTTTAAGTATTGCATGGTGGAATAATGTTCATGAATTGTTTTATAGCTACTAATTCATGTTATTGAGTTAGTCAATCATGTATGCTCCTAGTTATGGTATGTCTATTTGAGATAGTTGAGTTCCATGAACTATTAGTAATCTCTTGTTAATGATTTAAGGATAAAGAAGCATAAGAGATTGTTTTCAAGAAGAGCTTGATGCATCCTATAGGTTGAAGGTTGGAGACTCTACTTGTAGCTATGAGACTAAGTGAATGGTTGAAGACATCTATTCAAAAAGGAAGAATTAACCTTAAGAGGGACTCCTATGACTCACTGAGAATAAGTAAAGGTTGCAGTGTTGCAAGGTCGAATGATAAATTGTTGAAGTACCTCTTCAGCAGTTGAGTTCTGAATTGCTCAAGTCAAGTCAACCTAAATTGGTAGCTCTGCAAACCTATTCAGAATAGAGTGATTTGAGATGCGGTCGAAGAGGACAACCTTGAATCTCTGCAGAGGTATGCGTTGGAAACCATTTCTCTAAGGCAAGCGTTGTAGGCAATGAGGACAAGTGGTTGATGCAAGTGATTGAAGATTCAGAGGGAGCCTACTGAACCTAAAGAACATGGTTGTATTGCTTTGGATGTTGTTTCAGTCAAGGTATAGAAGGAAGCAGTCTTCTGTGGCACTGAGTACAGCTAAGGCCGAGTACATTTCAACATATGATATTGAGAAAAGATATTCAGTTGAGGTATATCAGTACTGATGAGCAAATGGTAGTCATTCTCATCAAGCATCTCTTCAGGATAATGTTTGTGTACCTTTGAGACAAGCTTGATATGGTGGAGAATGAAGTCCTAGTTGAGAGGGAGTCTCAATATCAGTGTTTCTTTTAATAAGTTCTTCTTTGAGAGAAGTTCGAGGTGAAATCCCTTGTTAATACATTTCTCTATTGAGGGAGATTTGAGGTGTAAGCCCTTGATAATGCATTTCTCTATTGAGAGAGATTTGAGGTGTAAGCCCTTGGTAATGCATTTCTCTATTGAGAGAGATTTGAGGTGCAAACCCCTGATAATGCATTTCTCTATTGAGAGAGATTTGAGGTGAAAGCCCTTGTTTCCACCCTCTGGGAGAGCCATGGTGGATGTCATGTGTGTGACTCCATGATAGCATCACGTGAGGGAATCCGTGATGATTTTTTAATGCATTTCTCTTTGAGATTTGAGGTGAAAGCCCTTGTTTCCACCCTCTGGGAGAGCCATGGTGGATGTCATGTGTGTGACTCCATGATAGCATCACGTGAGGGAATCCGTGATGGTTTATTTGTGCTTGTGTTTCACCCTCTGGGAGAGCCATGGTGAAAGTCACATTGAGGTGACAACATCACATTAAGTGATGAGCTCTTGTTCATACCATCTATGGAGGTAGCCATGATGGTTGATATCATGATGAGGTGATATCCGATATCATAGTGAGGTGATATTTTATTGTGCTTTCACGATGAGGTGATAAGCTCTTTTATCATATTGAGATGATGTGTGTTGCTTGTGCAGGTGGAAGTTCATCCCTAGCTGAGAGGAAGTGTTGATGTTAGCAGCGTCGGGTTGCATCTTCCACTCATGCGCTTCAAGAAGATTGAAGAATATTAAATAGTAGCCTTATGGCTATTTAATATTATGGCCGACTTTCCTTAAGATCATATTGCATTTAATATTGTAGCCGACTTTATTAGTATTGTTTTGTTTCTCAAGATGGGCCGACCTACTTCAAGGTTGATCACAATATGTATTTATAGAAGGTCGAATGTGCTCATTATGTAATGGAAGCAAGTTCGCAATTAGGAGAGCAGAGCAGAATTCACCTTTTCATAGCAGCAGATTCGATTTCAAGGAAAAACATATTCATTTGTATCTTGTGCATCTAGGAGAGGTGTGACTTCATTGTATTCTTTATTGGCCATTGTTGGGCCTGAGTTGTAAGCAGATTTCTGCTCTTGTGCTACTTTATATAAGAGATTCATTTGCTGGGTTTTTCTCCCTCAAGAGGAGGGTTTTCCCAGGGTATCTTGTTGTGTTCATTGTCTTATGTGTTGCAATATTTCTAAGTGCTTTCATTGTTTAATTTGATCTAAGAAACACTAACATCTGATGGCATGGGCCCAACAAATAAAGACAAAACATCAAAAGCACACCTGGAGACACATAATTCCTATGGTACACTGGCAACTGAAAACAGCCCATCTAGAGAACCTCACACTCCTGAGGAAAAAAGGAATCCCTTCTATCAATCAGACCCCAAGAAATTTGAGGAGTTCATGGTTGGACTTGAGGCTAAAAGGGAAAGGAGACAACATGAATATGATCAAAAAATGGCATTACTTGAAGAGAATCAGGATAGACTTGGCTATGAAGCAGCTTTTGAAGGAACTATGAACACATGGCTCGAGATGAGATAAATGCATGATTGGAACATGAAAGACAAGAAGTGGAAAGAGAAAGAATAGAGTATGAGAAGAGGCTCCAAGCAATAAAAGAGCTTGAAGAATTGAAGTTACAGAAAGCTCAGATGGCTAACTTACCTAAATATGTGCCACCTCATAGGTAGAGGAATAATAATGTAGGACCTTCAAATCCCCCAAGAGCACAACAAAATCAATCAGGGAATCAATATAGACCCCCAAATGCTCTACCACAACATCAAAATGCTTAGCCACCCCCTCATCAGCAATATATGCCCCCACATGGTCGACAACACATGCCTCCACAAGGTCAACAATACGTGCCACTACCTCACAATAATCCATTATACCAATACCAGCATCATCAAAATCCACCTCCTCCACCATACACAACCATGATCAGATAATTTGATTTGGCTGGATTTCAAATATATCCTTATCCCATGGATAACAGTTGGAGAAGCCTTGTTCCAAAATTCACAAGAAGTAGTGCAGTAAGAGTTGAAGAACACCTAAGGATCTTTAATGCATTTATTCAAGACTTGGACATGCAATATGAGGATGTTCAGATGAGATTGTTTATGATGTCATTGATTGAATATGCTAGAGATTGGTTTAATAGTTTTCCAATAGCCTCTATTGACACCATTCAAGATTTTTATGAACAGTTCCTTGAGCATTATACAGCTTAGGTTGAATTCAAAACAAGACCTGCTCTCCCTAACAACATATACAGCTGGTAGGTTTTCAATGATGATACTGACCTTTTAAATTTTCTTCATTGTATAGATCAGTATGAAGCACAGGAGGTTGATTTCAATGCTTTTGTGGAAGAAGTGGATGGAAAACAGACTGTATTTGGGAAGGAATTCTTGCAGCTTAAAACCAACAAGCTCCCCAAAGGGCTTGTGGCATTAGAAAGAGTGTATGATGGGAATGATCACTCTCTCATGAAGCAAACACCGGTCAAGAGAGAAGATATTGAAGAAGTAAATCTAGGAACTGAGTTAGCACCAAAAGTGTCTACATTGGAAAGAAGATAAGTCCAACCATTAGGGGAATGTTGATTGCATTATTGAGAAAATATAAACATGTGTTTGCTTGGTATTATGAGGATCTTAAGGCATACAAAGAAGATATTTTCCAGCATGAGATTCCACTTAAACCAGATACAAATCCATTCAGACAAAGGTAGAGGCCTATTAACCCAACTTTGGAACCTAAGATGCAGGAGGAATTGGCAGAGCTCAGAGATGGAGGTATTATTAAACCCATTAGACATTCAACTTGGGTCTCAAACCTAGTTCCAGTAAGAAAGAAAAATGGGGATATTAGATTATGTGTAGATTTCAGAAATTTGAATGTTGCTTCCCTTAAATATAATTATCCTCTCCCAAATATGGAGGCAATATTGCACAAAGTAACAGGGTGTGAGCTACTGTCAATGATGGATGGTTTTTATGGATATAACTAGGTTAAATTCAAAGATTCTGAGCAATACAATAGCGTTTACTACACCATGGGGGACATATTTTTATGTTAGAATGTCATTCAGTCTCACGAAAGCAGGGGCCACCTTTCAAAGGGCCATGGATGTGGCATTTGCAGATCTAATTAATGCTATAATGGTGGTGTACCACGACGATCTTACTGCTTATTCCAGAAGGGCATAGGATCATATGGGGCACTTGGAGAAGATATTCATCAAGGCTTTGGAATATGGTATCAGTCTTAATCCTAAAAAATGTCATTTTGTTGTTACAGAGGGTAAAATTTTGGGACATATGTATCAAAATATGCGGTTAGAATAGACCCTGAGAGATTAGATGCCATAGACAAAATTCTCATTTCTAAAATTATCAAAGAAATCCAATCATTTTTTGGTCAAATTAATTTTGTTAGGAGATTTGTATCAAATTTTGTTGAGATTGTTAAACCTATATCCAAGATGCTGAAAAAAGGAGAGAAGCTAGATTTGACTGCAGAAGCCATGGAAGCCTTTATATCTATAAAAAGAGCTATCAAAGAAGCTCCCATCCTAAAGTCCCCTGATTTTACCAAACCTTTTCAGATATTTTATTTTGCTTCATTTTACACCATAGCAGTTGTTATGTTACAGAAGAATGATGAAGGTCGTGAGCAGCCTGTATCTTTTTTCAGCAAATCTTTGCAGGGGTCGAAATTGAAATATGATATTATGGAAAAACAAGCCTTTGCATTGGTCAAAGCAACAAAATCTTTCAGACCTTATCTTGTTGGAGCTAAATTAATTGCCTATGTCCCACGTGCAACTGTGAAAGACATCCTAGTACAGATAGAGGTGACAAGGGAAAGATGCAGATGGATTAATAAAATCCAAGATTTCAATATGGAAATTCAGATTACCAAGTTGGTAAGAGGACAGGGTTTGGCCAGGTTAATGGCAGAAACAAACATTGAAGCAAATCAAATCTGCAATATAGAAGGTGAGGATAATGCAATTGCAAGTATTGAACATACTTCTTGGTACACAAATATAATGTATTATCTCAGGCACATGAAATTCCCTGAGGGGTTGAATGATAATCAAAAGAGAACTTTGAATTTGCAAGCATCAAGTATGTTTTTATAGAAGGGGATCTATTTTGGAAGAATAGGGATGGAATGTTGTTGTTGTGTCTAGATGAATCACAAGAAAAACATGTCTTGAGGGAGATGCATGAAGGGGTGTGTGGAGGCCATTATTCTGCCAAGACCACTGCACATAAGATTCTAAGGGTTGGCTATTATTGACCTAAAGTGTTTAATGATTCTTTTGCACATGTAAGGAAATTTGAGGCTTGTCAAAAAAATTTAGGGAAATTGAAGTATCAAGGAGCCTTACCACTTAGACCTTTGTAGGTAGAAGGCCCTTTCCACCAATGGGGAGTTGATTTCATTGGAGAAATACAGGAAAAGTCAAGTGGAGGATATAAATGGATACTTGTAGCTAATGATTATTTTACTAAGTGAGTGGAGGCAATCCCAACTAAACAAGCAACAAGCAAGGTAGTGGTGAACTTTTTGATGGAGAACATTATAACTAGATTTGGCACACCAATAAGATTGATCACCGATAATGGGATGTGTTTTAGATCTGATGAGTTCAGATATTTCTGCAATACATATTGCATTGCTATTTCCTATGTTGCCCCTTATCATCCACAAGCAAATGGTCAGGCAGAATCAAGTAATAAAAGTCTTTTAAAGATAATGAGAATGTTAGATACAACTAAAAAGGCATGGGACTCAAAGTTGAGAATGGTTGTGTGGGCAATAGGATTACAGTAAAAAAGGCAATTGGAAAGTATCCATTTGAACTGGTATATGGAACACAAGTCAGGATGCCACTACAGAATATTTTACCAGTTTATAATTTTATTCTGCAAGAGGAGTTGGATGTTTCTGAACCAATGGAGGAAAGAATGGAGTAGCTTGCAGAACTTGATGAAATAAGGAAAATGGCCTAGAAGAAAAATGTGAAGCTGCAATCACAGATGAAATATTTTTTTGATAAAAAAGCCAAAGATCAAAAATTTAAAGAAAATGATCTAGTGATGTGGAATGCTCGATGTCAGGAGAAGGGAAAGCATGGCAAGTTTGAAGCTTTGTGGTTGGGTCCTTTTTTTATCATTGGTAAAGGAGGGGAGGACTCTTATTATTTGCAGAATATGTCTTGAGAGGAGTAGGATTTGCCTGTACATGGGCAGTTCCTGAAGCATTTCTTCTCTTGAGGATTACTAGAGGATTAAGGATTGCCAGTGCATGGACAATTCTTAGCAAACCTCTTTAAACATTCCTTTTCCATGCACAGTAGTTTAGGAATTCAAAAGGGGTTGGGACTTGCTAGTACATGGACAATCCCAGAATGCCCTCATTGAAAAAAAAAGTTTTCTTTCCATGTACAGTAGTGTAGGGTCACTTCCATACTCCATTTTCCGTCTCCTTCATCTTTCCACTTCCTCCATTTTTTGCCTCCTTCATTTTTCATATCCTTTGGTGTCTTGGTCTGCTCTCTCAATGATATTTTGGTTTCTTGCAATGATTGGCAAATCACTCATCCCCAACAGGAGCTGTTGTCAGAAGCAAAATTTTCATTAAAATTCTAAAGGATTTTATCCATTTGAACCTAATATTTTGCCATCCTTTTCATGAAAAATCATTTTACCACCATCCATAATGCTAAAAATGCCTTTTACTGCCATACCGCTACCTTAACATCCACCTTTCTTAGCCAACACCATTTACCTCTTTACCACAGCCCTTTACAAAATATCTCGCGGTGAGAAAAAACACCGAAGACCAAACCTCTATACTGCAAGGAGTTTGAACAGAGCCCGTGGTTGAGCGGTGAAGTGAAAGGCCACTGCCATACCGTGGAGGTTCATCAAAGAGCCCGTGGTAGAGCAGTGGAAGGAATGCAGCGTTGAAAAAATTCAGACATCGCCATGCCGCGAAAGGTCAACAAGCAGCCTCTGATAGAGTGGTATGTGGGGGAGCAACAATAAAGGGAGACCGCTATACCACCAGGGGTCAAAACGTAGCCCGCGGTAGAGCGGTAGAGATGACAGTGAAGGCAGTTAGCACCGCAAAACCATAAGGAGAAAACAGGTAAACCGCGATAGAGCAGCAAGCTAACAAAGGAGAATCAAAGTACACCATGGTACCACAGTGAGGGAAAATATGGCGCAAGGTAACACGGTAAAGAAGTCATTGTTGTTGTGACAGTTATGATTGTTACTTTCAGTTGTGTTTTGTTTTGAAGTGACGCGGCTTTTGGCCTTTCATGAGAATGCGAACAGACAAAAACCAAAAGGCGTGGGAAAGATTTTTTGAGGATATAAAAGCATGAGTTCGATACAGAATAAGGGTTAGAAGTTAGAACAATTAGAGTAGAGATAATTTCAGAAATTTTTACTCTGTGAAGACCATGATGCATGTATGAATTTTGAAGAAGTCAATCAAGATGTATGATTTTGCTGCTTAGTTTTGGTATCAACTGTTTGTCAAAATTATTCAATTATTTGGTTGTCTCCATTTTAATGCTTCTCTGTTATTTAAATTGGTATATCAAGTATATATGCAATTTGTCGATGCACATTTGTTGTATTCGTGTGATATGATTAATTGGCTCTTTCCAGTAAAGATTAAATCCTTATAGTCAATCACAATAATTTAGAGGTGTTAATTGGATTGATAAGAAGAACCGTATAGTTAGAGTTGTCAATTTGTCTCAAGTAGAGTTTGTCAACTATTTACTTGCATGATTATACAAGTTATAATCATATCATTGTGCCAAAAAATTTGAGTTATTGCCATTATGGGTCACATTTTCTAAGTCTTCATTGGACTCCATATACCCAATAGGGCACTGGTCTCACCCATTTTTTAATTAACTTAGTTTCATTAAATCATTTTTTCAGAATTCCACATCTGTTAATTGAACATATTGCTTATACAATTTATACTAAATTAGGATTATATCTTTCCACTCCCAATTTCCATTGTGGATAGATTGTTTAGAGGTAACATACAGTTCAAATTTGTTTCATGCATATAGGTTTACCCACCTAGGTTTAGCAGAGCCTAAAGAGTAGAAGGTTTAAATTCACTATTTGGCCTTGTACGTTAGCTAGAAATGTTGTGAGAGCTTGGAAACCTCTCATGGTTTAAACCTACATTTTTTAGTCCTAACACATTGATTGCTACAATCTGGTCACTTATTTAGTCATTTTTATTCACTGATTTTTGTCCATTGGTAGTGTATTTAGTTATTAATTTTAATCATCATTTTGATCAATTTGGTAGTATATTTAGTTATTTTTATTTCACAGGTCATATATTTAGTCATATTTATTCATTATTCACTGATTTCTATCAATTAATAATATATTTAGTCAATTTAATTATTAATTGGCATCAATTAGTAGTATATTTAGTCATTTTAATTGACTAATATTTGAGGATTTAAACATAACCATAGAAATACACATCAATCATCAATTGTACAGAATAAGACAACCATTGAGAAGGAAAATTCGATGAACTTTATTAATAAAAGAAAGGTGTTGTAGTTACTGCTTAGAAATAGAGTATTACAATTTTTATTTTTAGTCACAAGACTAAAAATATGAGTTACAATATTGCACAAAAATGACTGCAAGAAAGAAAGTTCTCCAAAAAACTTTTGCAATGATGGAAACGCATGCTTGGAGCCCTTCAATGCAAGCACATGCCCCTTTCATCTCTTAAAACTTCTACAAGTGGGCAGCAATCTTCCTGGAGCAAGTTGTAATGTGTGGAATCCAAGAAGGAGAGTGTTGATCGTGTCCAATGTATGAAGCTCTCTCCTTCAATGTAGTGAACAATAACCCAGCTAGAATCTTTCCTCTTTTATATGAAAATGTGCCATCTGATATGAGCAGCAAGGTCTGCCTTTTTTGCCATGAATGAAGTTGTGCCTCAATACAACCAACAAAATTACTATTAGTCTCAATTTAGAAAGAATAAAAGTGCATTGTATATTGCAAGTTTACAAAAGTAATTCCAAACATAGCAGAAAGATAAATCAATTAAAAAATTGTAGGAGACAAATCACATCCACAAACATGGAAGAGCTATGCAAAATTGGAGAAATTGGCTTGGCAAATGAAGGCAGCAGGGTATTTCTAGATTGAAGACTTTTACTTAATGTTGTGGAATAGAAAAAAAAGAATCATTTATCTACCACCATAGTGAAAAGTTAGCAATTGCATTTGGTTTGTTAAACATGGCCCCTGGTACAACTATTAGAGTTATTAATAACCTTCGAGTATGTTCTAATTTTCACACTACATCTAAATTCATCTCCAAGATTGTTGCAAGAGAAATTGTTCTAAGAGATGTGAACCATTTCCATCAGTTTAAACAAGGACAATGTTCTTATGGAGAATATTGGTGAGACTAAATGAAAAAATTTGATAAATAGGCGTGCACTATAATAATGTGCACTACATTAGATATCTAAAGGGACATCCATCAAAGCATAAGAGCGGGGATTTTTTTGTCACACGTTGTAGTTACAAGTGCCCTACTAGACATACATGAAAATCTAAGGGATTTTTTTATGGCTAGACTAATAAAATCCTATTGTAGGGGATACTCCAATTACATATGGCCCAATTCTAATGACAACTGTTATTAAAGCTAAAAAACAACTTTGGATGTTACTAGTATGTTATTGATATTGAATCATGAACTGGACTGTTTGATACCTTATGATTGAAGATCTTGTATCAATGGGGAGATATGGATCTTTTTGCCACTAATTTTCCCAAAGAAAGCCATATGCTAATATTTGACTTATGAAATATACTTAGATATTTGATTTCTTGTTTCATGTGCCTCCAAATAGGTGCACCAGATCCTTGAAGGGGATTAAACAGATTTATTCAGTAGGAAAAAGAGAATAATTCTATATGATTTTTCATTATAATTTATCCCAATGCTAATAACGATCAATCTCAGCTTTGCAAAATACATAGCATCATTAACTAATAAGTTCTTAACATTTTTTTAAGAACTTATTAGTTAATGATGTTATGTATTTTGCAAAGTTAAGATTGATCGTTATCAACATTGGGATGAATTATAAAGCAAAATAATATAAAATTAGTCTCTTTTTCCTGTTGAATAAATCTATGTTAATCCCATTCAAGGATTTGGTGCACCTATTTGGAGGCAAATGAAACAAGAAATCAAAAATGTAAGAAAATGCAACTAGTGGGTGTAAAGCCCAACTCCTCAACCTTTGAAAGTGTCCTTCCTACCTATGTGTGAATTGGAGCTTTGGATGAGGAATTTCTTTCAAATCCAACTGAATAATCATTACAAGTCATCAAATCCAATAGAAAGGAGACCAATATATAAATGATTAAAACAAAAGAATACAATCAAAATACTAAAATCAATAAGTAAAATCTTACAGCACAATAGCCATCTCTTTATATTCCATTGCCTCATTAACCATTTAACTATTAATAACTCATTGTCCCGCCAAAGACATCCAATCATACATTGTCCACTGCTACACCGCTATACACAAACTAGCTCATCATGGTATGGTGGTATCTATCGCTCTACCGCACCAAGCCTCGTACACCATCGTGGTGTGGCAGTGACTATACCACACCACCATAGGATACCTTTGACCATCATCATGGGGTAGCGGTAACCACCGCTATACCGTACTAGTCAACATGGAAGCACCGCGGGGTAGCGGTAACACCGCACTTTTGCAAGCTCAATCTAACACCTCTGCGGGGTAGCGGTAAGTATCGCTCAACCGCCAGTCACTCCATGAGAAACCATGGGATGGTGGTAAAGGCCTGAACTCTCACTTGGTGTAATTTGACTTGATGACAACCAAGTTGGGGGTCCACCAATGAATTTGAGTCACATAATTCTAACAGGTAAATGCCATAAATTGTCCAAAACAAATACACATGTATCAGACTCAAGTCATTTAGGAAAACAGGGCATGTGAGACTTCCCACTAAACCAAATCAAAATTAATAAGGTGTAAATATATGGCTCTTTTAGCACTGCAATTAAAGTGTCAAACACAAATATATAAGCAAGATGTGGCATAGCTGCCAAAAACTGCAATCTATAAATCAAGCACTACTGAAAAGACAACAAAAAGAGAGATTGCGGCAAAAATCCTGGACGAAAGATAAGACTGTTATTTAAAAATCAACAAAAGGAAAAGCTTAAACTTGTATAACACTATAGAACACCTAACCACCCAGTATACAAAGCAACCTTTTTATATAGATCTTGATCATGGGACTTCCATCAAAGCATAACAGCAGGGATTTTTTGTCATATATTGTAGTTACAAGTGCCTTGCTAGACATACATGAAAATGTGGAAGCATAGACAATTTGTATCAAGCCAAATGTCAAAAAGTATAATTAAAAAGACAAATCCTTACAATTGTACCTCAAATTGAACCAAGCAAATTTATGATTTTATCTTTAGAATGTAGGAACTTTCTTTGTCGGAGCTTCACGACCTCAAATTGGATCTCCAATTGGACCAAAAGATTTATGATTTTATTTTAGAATGTAGGAACTTTCTTTGTTCAATATTCACGATCTCAAATTCGATCAGAAACTAGATAAGAAAATTTATATTTTCTCTGTCCACCGACGTTTGTATTCCTATACTCAAGTTCTGCTTCCTAGAGAAAACACTTGGAAGTGTTTCAAACCGGTTGAAAGTACTCTCCAACCTAGTTATGTCATTGATAGCAATCCAAGTTTGTCTGAACCGTCCATACCCAAATGTTGCATCACAATCTATTCTTCCTACACATAAAAATGCCATATATTAACCCCTTCTAAATAAAATATTCTAAATAAAATATTCAATCATCATAAAACCATAATTAATAAATCATTTCAGTTTTAGAAAGAATCTGATGTCATTTACTATCAAAATAAAAGTTGTATAAATCACAAAAAATCCATGAAGCCTCTTAAATGTAGCTTAAAGAAAGTTTATAGGATGGGTTTCAGCATAAGAAGCTTTCTACTACAACTCTCAATGAATTTATTATAAGCAGAAAACAAAATTCTTCACACTCAAAATAATGCAATCAAATATTTATTCCAAAAGTACGTTAGCAGGAGTTAACTAAAAATAGAATGATTTTTGCTTTGTTTTTTTTATCAATATGCCATGTGGAAATGGAATAATCACTAAGAAACCCTAACAATAAAAAGTGAAGTAAAGGTTCAAGAAATGAAATTCCAATTTACTATTGTGTAATGGTGACAAAGGGACTTATATGAGCATGACCTGCATAAAAATCCTTGCCATTGAATTGCCATCCATCTAAAGAGAAAATAAGCAATGTAGGATTTGAGCAATATAAGTCCAAAGGTTTATGTTGTAACGGTAATGGAATCACCATAAGAGAACAACCAAGGAACAAATTATTGTGATTGTGATTGTGTGATCCATAACTCTATTGGTCATGTGGCACAATTGTGCTATAACAAATACAGGATACATTCATGTGTGACCCAAGTTTAATGTGGCTATGTTGTGATAAAAATAGAGGCACTCATATGAGCACAATTCATGTACAAATTAATCATTGTCATCACAATTAGGTGTCAGTCATCATTGGGTGCATTCAGGTTGACTCGAGTTTAATAGGTTACAATGTAATGATAGCATGATCCAAGAGTGATTACCTCTTGCTGCAATAAAGAGCCCATAACTCTGGTTGATATGCAGAGTAGTTGTGTTATATCAATTATGTAGTGAATTCAAGCACAACCCATGTTTAATGGGCTATTCTAGAGAGTGATCAAGATTTTCTAAACCTTATGAATGTTACTTAAAAGTGTACAGCTTAAACTACATACCAATTTTGTTACATACTTGAATGCAATATTGGGTTACCACAAACTATAATAATGTGATCTACTAATAACCATTATGGGAAGTATTAAAGCAAGACCCATGCTATATAAGATACATTTCCCTGATCAGGTTTACATACCTTCATGATCAAACACAAGCTTCCCACAAACTCCAAGATGCAATCGAAGACCATACCACACCCTATCAAGACAACTAATTTTCTGACCCAATATTTAAGGTTGTTTTTTAATACCAACAAAAGCATTAGTAAGAGGATGAATAGGGTACAAACCCTAGGTTTTTGTAGAAACATAAACCATAACTCTAGCGGATGTGAGGTTGCAATACCAGAAATATTGAGACATTGTAGCCAATAACAAAATCTTGCAATCTAAAGATTGTAGCCAATAACAAGCACACTATGTAGCTCAGTGACATTTGTAAATGAAATCTATGGTAAGAAGAATGATATTCACTTGAGGTGTGAGTCAAAAGAGGTTGAGCGGTGACAAGATAATAAAGCTCAAACCTTGCATAGTAAAGTGGAGATTTTAACAATGATTTTCCTTACCCCCTTGCTGACCTTGAGGGTTTTTCAAATGCTATTGACAATGTTAGACATGGAAAATGCAATCAAGGAATGACTGTCCAAATGAAGTAACAATGGCAATCACAAGTTCAATGTTTATTCTTAGCCATTGTATAATGGACGTAGTGGATTTCATGTTTGAGCATTGTTTTGGGACTCATCAAAGATGGGATAATAGTGAATAATACCTTATGGACTATGAAGTAGTGACAATAAGGTTGAAGGATCTTAAGACCCACAATACCATGAAATAATGAGTCCCCTATAGTAAGTAAGTAGCTAGTCTATAGAGCATAGTTTGATTTTATAAAAGGATGCTCATGAAAGGAATCTTTAAGTGACAGTGAGTGAGTTGTTTGATATTGTAGCTGAGGGTGAAATATCCAATCTTAAAGGAAGTTATCAAAGCATTAAATGTGCAATAAAATCAAACCCTACATAGCAAAAAATTCACAATGTTATTTTGCATAATGCCTTGGGTTTGCAAACAAAAATCTCATTGTATCTTGATGAAAGTAGTGACCTTAATGGTCAATCACTGGCAACCATTATTTTAAAACATGTTATTTTTCTTATGGAAGCATCATTTTAAGCAAGGCAGTGAGTGGTGGTTTGGAACAATGGTAGGTATGAAGGACTTTCTTTATATGTATACTATGCAGTCTAGCTTAAGACAACGTTCTTAGAAGATATTGAAGGTGTATTATGGAACTCAAGGGTTACCATGATAAAGATTAAAGAAAAGACTAAGATCTATTTAAAAGCCATTATCATGAAGATATTAAAGATGTCACATGCAAAACCCTAGCAGTTGGAGTAATGAATACAGTTCCAAAGAGGACAATGAGCTGGCGCAGATTTAGGAGATCTCCACATTATCTAATCACAGGAAAATACGTCATTTATT
Organism: Sequoiadendron giganteum; assembly: GCA_007115665.2. Lineage (NCBI taxonomy): Eukaryota > Viridiplantae > Streptophyta > Pinopsida > Cupressales > Cupressaceae > Sequoiadendron > Sequoiadendron giganteum. The sequence goes on along the minus strand of CM021110.1, from coordinate 336,483,286 downwards.
TATTTTTTAAATTAAAATAAATCATTCTAAACCCTATATAGGATACATTCTAAACCCTTTATAGGATACATTGATACTTCAAAAGCATCTGAAGGAATTTGAGATTATGCAAATATATGTCAATTAAATACCTGGATTACAAACAGTAGAACGAACAATGTAACCCTTGTTGAACAGAGCAGGAATGAGATAAGCAACAATGAATCCTATGCCTCTTATCGCGCACATCTCATTACCATTCTCTATCATTCTTTACTGAAAAACTTCTCCATTTTGGTGGGCTACGCTTGAAAATAAGGTTTCGACGAAGGTTTTAGAGTATGTTTATTAAAATGAAAACTCCATTTTTGCAGGCTATGCCTGAAAATAAGATTTCAACGAAAGTTCTAGAGTATGTTTATTAGAGTAGTTTGGCAGACTATTGATTTTTTATTCCTTAAATGATTTTCTAAATAAATGACTAACTATTTAGTCATTTTTATTTGTGTGACTAAATAATTTTTTAGTCAACGACCAAATTAGTCATTTATTTACTCATTTATAGTTGAGTTGCAAAAAATTAGTAGAATTTAGTCATTTTTAGTTTTTGTGACTAAAAGTTTTAGTCACGTAGTCATTTATTTGTCAAATTCTACTAGTGTTATGTCGCTTGCGAGCACTCGAGGACATGACTTGAGAAGAGGTTAGAGGCTGCTACTCAACTATAGGAGTATCCTTCAAAACCATTTTCTATGGAAGGGTGGTCTCTTGAGCAGGAGCAAGAGGAGGAGGCATAGAAGTAGAAACAATAGGAGGAGAAACAAACAAAGGAGTCTCAACGATGGGCCTCTTCCTTTTCTCTGCCCGAAGGGCATGTGGAAGAATAGTTAGAGGTCACGATGGTCGATACATAAGAACAACCCCATGGGAACACTTCCCCTTGCCATAGACGACGGGTCGGGGAACTGTGGGAAGAATAGGCAACTGAAAATCCTGATGCTTAGACTTTCGCCACGTGAGCATCATCACACTCCCCATGCGAGACACAGGAGCAAGAATCAAGGATTCCATAATGGGTCAAGAAGTAGAAGTAGATGAAGTGGAATATCTAGAAGAAGAAATCTCTAGAGCGTGAGCAAGCTTCTCCTTCCCTTCTCCTTCCCTTTTGGTAGGTAAAAAGAAACAACTTTTTGTTGCATTATCATAGAGGCCTTCACGGAAACAACATAGGGAAACATAGGAAAACTAGCCTTCAACACTAACTCCCTAGTCTTATATTTAACATAAGCTCGGTACAACAGATCTCTCCTTGGAGGGAGAGGTTCGACTAGGGAAAGCCAAAAGTGATCCAAAGAGAAGCCCCCACGTGACACTAGTGGTTTGTAGCCAGTACCATGAACCATATGCACAATTCCCTATTGGGGGAACTTTAAGCATTTTAGATTATAGAGGCAACATTGTTCATACAGGCCAACCATGGAATGCCTATCCTAAATCTAAATAGTTTGGACTCTATGATCACAACAAATGACACATCAATAGCCTTGGGTTCTACCAAAACTGACAAAGAAATTTTTCCCATATGGGAAATAAAAAATTCGTCATGAGTACGAGAGTGGCATGTGGCTGTTTGTATTTCTCTTTATGTAAACTATTTATGAACAAGGTTTCCTCTATTATCACGTTCACTCGACTCATCAGATCGACCATGACACCAGTCACTATGTTTCCATGAATCTGAGCGAGAACATACAATGGGGAAGGCTCCCTATTTAGTGGAGAGTCATGCGAGGTAAAATTTATATCAAGCATAGCACTCATATTCTCAGCAGGAGGAATACATGTGAATGAGATCATGTTCACGTACTCAAACATAACTAGTTCAGAAGATTTAGAAGACTGTGTGACTAGATTTGTAGATTCGGAAGGAAACAAGTTAGTATAAATATTTAACTCATTGTTAGCCTTGGCTAAAGATTTATTGGATTTTTGTTTCCTTTCATTGAGATGGATATTACCATCATTGATGTGATCCTGAATCTCATGACATAGGTGTACACATCATTCGGTGTCATGTTCATGCACTCGGTGGAATTGGAAAAACAATTGCACGTCATACCACTCAGTATATGGCTCAAAAGGAGGTAAAAGATAGAATTGTTCGACAAGGAACAATAACAATCAAGAGTAGCGTCCTTGACGGAATGAGAAAGAGATTTTCCATCAAAGCATCATGGTGGAAGAAGTCAGTGCACATAGCATTGAATGTCGATAAGTGCGTGTGAGAGTCTCCACCACCACTATACTTTTCAAACTTTGGAATCTCCATCCCCTGAGGGATAAGAGTGTTCAAGATGGAAATGGAAAAAGGACTATGATGAGAGAAGGGTTGAAACATATGTTCAAAAGAAGAGGTGGGTAGGTTCACCAATTGGTTTTGCATTTGTCTCATATTTTGCAACAAAGCATTTAAGACAGGATCAGAAGACTAAACATGACTAGTGGAACCACCGCTAGAACCACTAGCCCCCATACTAGGGAAACTCCAACACTAGCACCAGTATAAGATTACCACCAAAAATAGAAGCATTAGGAGTGGGAAAACTAAAACCCAAGGGTACCTTATTCACTTTAAAAGTGGGGTTTTGCTTAGGTCCAGAGGTGGTGTTAAGAGAAGGGCCAATCTCAACCATACATACTCACACACTAGGCATCAAAACTTTCAACTGTCTCTCAACGGTCTCAAAGTCAAGATCTTAGGCAACACCCAAGTTAGGATTATATGTTGGGACATGAGTTTCCACAATATCTGCAAGACCTCAGAGAAGTTCTATACCCCTCCAGTTCTTATCTAACATAGCTCTTAATCTGTTAACAACATAAGTTGTTTAGGTAAGACTTTTTATCTTTTTCTAAATATTTCTCAAATTCCCCAAGCCATCGATCCAAGTAAAGAAGATGCTTGAGGGGACCTCAAGAGAATCATCTTCCTCCATAGAGGAGGCAGATGGAGAAGTAGGAGGTGTAGGAATACAAGGGGAAGCTTCCCCAAATGGACTGTAAAATCCAATAGACATTCCTGACACCAATTCCTCAAAAGAAGGACCACTCTGACCAGAGGTGACTTTCCTATATTCCATTTTTATATATCGTAGACTTCTTCTAAAAACATGTTTGAAGGTCGTAGATTGGACCATAAATCTCATAAAGCTTCATGACACATGAATCTGTAACACACCCAAGACACGAGAGAACAAATTTTTGATACACAGAAATGAAAAGGACATTCACATCAGGCTCACCAGAATGTAGAGAAGGGGGATTCCCTGCCCCTGAGACTCTCAATTCATGAAAGAGCCTAAGGGAGTGAAATTCCCTAAACTAACTTAGACTACCTAATAAGTTGAAAGGAAGGGACAAGCTAAAAAGGAAGGGAAAATAGGACTTTGTTTTCCTTTTTCTTATAACAGATGTTTCTTGGAACTGGGTGAGCCAACCACAAAGGTTTCAGACTATAGACTAGATGAGTCTTTGTCAAAGGATAGTAGTGCGGGGGTCAGAATTTAGCGTACCACATTGGAGTCTCAGAGACATGTTGGTGTCCTATACAGCCAGAGGGCCAAGTGGTAGCCAGAAACACATGGAGTCTACTGACAACCCAAATTTTCTAGTTTTATAGTTTGACAAAAGTGTATATAAATGTAAAGTACACCAAGAAGAATACTATAAAAGATACTTTAATAGTGAAATGACAAAGAAAAAAGAAGAATTCCAAATTACTCTAGGTCTAGTTCACCAACTAGCTCCAAGAAAACGAATAACGACACACACATAGTAACAAAAAAAAAATTGGGGCTATGTTTTGGAACTTGCCTCAGTCAAGTCCATATTTCGGTGTTCCCACCTCCATAAATAGCCAATAGACAACAAGATATCAAAAAGTGGTAAAGAATTAAATAGAATAGACACAAAGAAGTGGAGAGCAATGACAATATAAATGTTACTCTACAAGTAATATAATGCAACTAAACAGATTGAAATAATATCACCTCCCTTTCTATGAGTGCTCAAGGCTGATAGAGAAAGAAGAAGAACAAGATCACCACACCAATGGAGTAGAGTTTTGAGAACCTGCAATAACAATGGCATCGGAGCAAGAAGACGATGTAGAAATGAAGAGAAAGAGCAAGAAAGTGAAGTATGACATGTTAGAGTGAATGGAGAGCTTGAGAGAGTGAAAGAAGTTGTCCATAGAGTTGATATAATGAAATAATTGAGTTCAAATGGAAAAATTGGAGGCAAATAGTCATTCCTAACGGTCAAGATTCAACATGGGGATGTTATGCTTGCAAGTGACAGAGAATCATAATATCTTTTTTCATTTTTTGATGTAGGAATTTTTTTAGGACGGAAGTGCAACGCACAAACATTTGTGTGGTGTGCGCATCCCTGACAAAAATTCCCTTCATTGATGCTAAATGACAGGGACACGTGGAAAAAGCGGAGCAAAAGCGGCGATTTTTTGCATTATCAAAATTGTAAGGCTAAAATGAAGGTAAATTAATGGGAATTTGCATGGGGTGCAAATGTATGCCATTACTTTAGAAGATAGAAATTTTGGTTTTTTATTTCGTGTTTTCTTTAATTTAAGTGTTTTTCTTTCTAAACTAACATATAAGATTAATAACATATGCAATAGAAAGGCATAACATATGCAATAGAAAAGCATAGCATATGTAGTATAAATGTTTAATTAATCAAATAATCAAACACTACCAACAAATGTAAAGAAGGTTGCAAGCATGTCGGGTTCACAAAAATGTTATATATGAAAAGGGAGATCTAGGCTAAATACCCTAACCTAAATTAATTATTTTTACTTTAAACATTAGGGACAAAAAATCAACCAAGAGATGTTATTTGGGTGTTGTCCTCAAGGGAGAGCCAAATAGGCTAGCTAGGGTTTTGATCCCTCTTTGTTGTTGGGTGTAAGAATTGATGATAATATGTAGTGAACTAGATGAATTATGATAAAATTGATTAAGTGTGATATAATTCAAAAATTATAGAACATAAACTCAAAAACAAGAAGCAGATCTAGGTAGGAGATATGGTGAAGAACATAGTGATGAAATTTAGAGCATAGTTGGCAAGAAATGGGCATGGGTTCCCTTGTCTAGAAGTGTCAAAAACTAGGGTTTTATAGCCTATACAAACTTAGCACTGTTTGGGCACCTTTGACAACATAAATCATGATTTGAAGTCTGAATGTGCTCAAATTATCAATATTCCCTATTTTATTGATTATGAGTCCATGAAAGCATAAATTAGGGTTTAGGAGTCTTGAGATGTCAAATTCACTTTATACAACAATAACCTACAAACCTCTAAAATAGATAGAGGAGGAAGGGTTGTTCCATATAGGGGATTTCCTTTGTCAAACCCCTATTGGTGTTCTCACCTCCACAACGAAAATGATGATGAACGATAAAGAGTGTGTTCTCTCAAGGGAGCAAAGGCAAAACAATGAAGATAATAATGATGAAAACACAAAGGATGTCTTACCACTCAGATCTGAAACCCTTGTTGGAATGATGTGCATATATGTCAATCTCACATAAGGATGATTAAGAAGTATCTTTGAGATCTTGCAAGTGTTAGTACACAATGAATAAGAAACATCTTAGAATACTTGAACACGAATTTGATGATGAATTAGAAATTGTAATTGAATTGAATTACATGTCTCTAGTATATTTATATTTCTTGCTTCTTATTTTTCTTTAATTGCCTTAGGTTGCTAGAGAGGTACCATATAAAGGAGGGAATAACTTGTACATATATGAATTCAAATATATTTGGAATTAACTATTTCAGTGGGTTGACAAATAAAGTTGAATTCTTAATCACATTGAGGCCGACGTTTAAATTACAAAGTTTGGACACAAATAGCCAATACATGGGAATTGGGTGCCCTTTTCTAGGAATAGTTTTCTCAATAAAATCTTGATAAATAAGGGTTTAATCAAGTTTCCTAAAAATGTGGTAAAACAAGTACATCACAAGAATAATTAAGCACATGTGCCAAAGAGAGTGTCAAAACCTAGTGTGAATTTGTGAGCAGTAACAATTTATGACACTACAATTTTACCCTTGATAAGAATAAAAATCAAAGGTTGATCTCATTTAATCCCAACCCTATTTGTTCCCATGCTCAAACATGAGAAAATAAAATTATGAGTGTGTTTCCAAAACCTTTTAGTGGATTCAAGCCAACATGATGTTTTCACAGTATCCATGAGGCCAAGTAGATAATTTTTTTAGGTTTTTAGTGGTTTAAATTAAAATAAAGTATATTTTGCAATAGTTTTGATTCATTATTTTTTAATTTTCAAGAATTTAAAATCCTTCAATGCCCTCAAACCCTAATACACCAAATTTTGTGCATGAGGAAAATCTTGTTGAAGAGTGGGTTGGGTCAAACTATCTTCAAACTAAATTTATTCATTGCCATCCTCACAAAATACAAGATTTATTTTTAGTTCAAATCGAAACAAAAAAAGAACTCCAAACATTGGTTATACATTAAAAAATCCTAAAGAAACTAGCTCACATGAAAGATTCCCTACCACATCTTTGGAATATATTATTTATCATATAAATTTTTATAGTGGCCAAATAAATATATAGTCCAATCTTAGGGAGAATGCAATGCAATTTATTTAATAAAATTATTATACAAACAAGTTAAAGAGAAAAAAATGAAATCTTATTTGTGTGCATTGTTTATTGATCCAAAAATCAACACACCCATGTACACAAGTTGTAAGAGATTCCCTATTCATTTGTGCCAACACCAAGGAATAAGGGATATTTTTTAGGAAAGGTGGTGGATATTATTTCATGTCCCCCATGTAATAATATGAGGTGCCACAATACTTCCTAAGGAAACTCTATTGTGAGTTCAGCCTTAATGAGATTTTGAATTATTTATATATGTGTGCTTTCTAAGATAGAGGAAAAGGCTCTGCACATGATAGAGAGGGGGCATGCCATGCCTAGGACCAAGCACTATGTCCCCCAACCATTCTAGACATTCAACATGTGATAATCCCTTTCACTATGAAGGACAGTGTGGGGGTGGAGACTTTATAGTCTATTAGTTCCCTCACATAACTTTATTACAACATAGTAGGCCTTTTGCATAGGTTGATGAGGGTGAGGCTCTTAGTGGTATTGTTCAACATGTAATTTTTAAAAAGGTATGAAATTTATTATATTTCCTGTTAAAATATAAGATTAAATTTAGTAATCTATTATAAATAGAAAATAATTAAAATCTATATGTAACAAAATTTGAGGGTTAAAGTGTCCATCCCACATCTTTTGGCCCTTCAACTCCTAGTTATATTGTCATGTCAAGTCTATATGTACACCATTTGTAACAAAATAGAAAAAAATATGTGCAACCTTTTTGTCTTATATGAATAGTAATCTTAAAATTCATAATTGATGAACAGTTGGATGATGGATCTTCAACATTAGCACCCGTTGGTGGTAGTGGTCGTATGCTAATTTTCATTGAGGTAAGTTTTGAATACTTTTAATCATTATGTATGTAAATAATTTTAGGTAGATTTTGTTCAAATAACATTGTACTATTTCTAATTGATGACATCAAACATACTCCTCTTGATATTGCATGGAACAATGGAGGTCATCATTGCTACAATAGTTTTGTCTTCAATACCTTTCACAAAGGTATTAGCAAGTATGTTAATTTCATTTTATATTTCTTTTATCCCACACCATTTAGTGTAAATTTAAGTTACATTAATATTTAGTCTAGTTTTCTTCTTTATGATTGTCATAGGGGCCATAACCCTATTTCATTCAATTTTACCTCGTATGGTTAAAGACAAACAACAAATGATTGACACAGATTATTAGCTTGTAGTAAGTGAGCATTCACTTGTGTCATTGTATATTTTGTTTTTAATATATTAATGTATTCAATTTAATTGTATTAATAGTGAAAATCATTTGAATGGAGGTCTAGTCAATGGGTTAAGAAGCAACAACCATTGATCGCTTCTCCATCTTATTGATATATAAAGAGTCACTGACTCTTCCATGATAGTCTATGGGATTGTCATTCTTATGGAATTTTATTGCATGCCTACATGGATTTTTGTACATATGTATAAAATTATATGCCTATATGGTTGTTTTGTACATACATTTTATTTTATTGATGTATAAAATTATATTCCTATATGGATTTCTTTATACACAAATTGTATTTATAATATTATGTATATAATATACAAAATTAGATCATGATATTAACCTTTGTTATGATGGATTGATAGGATTACGCTTTGTAATGATTGTATTTTCATGAAATTATGTTTCCCTCTATTTGTATCTATCTATCATTCTCTCTCATATGTATGTGGCATGCATAAGGGTGGAATTACACATGTGGCATAATATTATACAAGTGTAATGGATTTTGTGTGAAGCATGCATCATGATTATTGTGCATCAAAATCCTATGACTATGTGCATATTATTCTTATTCATATATCACTATTAGTAACATTAAATCTTGTGCATGATCATGAATTTATATGAAGGGAATAATAAAATATATTTCATTATGTTTTATGGGTTTTATTTGAGGGTTTTAATGTAATGTGTCATTTTGTTGAATGAGTTTATTTGAAGGTTGGTTCAAACTCTTATGGTTTCCCTGTAAGATTTGGCCAAATAGCCTACTGAAGATGCAAATGAATAAAAGAAAGAAAATGTAAAAATAAGAGATGAGCAAGAATAAATTGTATTCTACTCAAGAAAAAGCAAAGCCTCAATGCGCTTGAGAATTAGAATGAATGGTGTGAGATTACAAAGGGAATCCATTGGTTATATAGGCCAAGGGGAGAGAGTATGTAATATGATTATGACAAGTGTTGTCATCCTATGAGGTGTGACAACTTAGGATCATTAAAGCTCAACAACCTTATTCATATGTAAACTTAATCTAGTGTAAAGAGAACTTAAGTGGATAACTAGTTAGTAACTGAACTAGTTAGATAAAGTACCCCTTTCACACCAACACGCCCCCTTAAGTGAAACTTAGGGAGAAGTATACAATGTAAAGATGCAAATATGGGTCTTGGCTACTAGGCCTGATGAGATACCCATGTACATATAATTCTCTCACAAAAGAGAGAAAAAATAGTGAAAATGCTCTCGAGAAAATGTGAAGGACAAAACCCCATGTAAGGAAAAATGTCCCCCCCATAAGAGAGAATGAACAAAGAAGGTCAAGTGAACCCCCTGAATGTACAATATCCTGCACTGATGGTGGATGATTGACACAAAACTCTAAAGATGTTCCAAAATCGTCAAAACAACATTCCTCCCCTTAGGAAGAAATATAGACAAGCATAATATATTCCCATTTTTGAAAGGAATGTCTTTGGAATCTGCTCAAATGTCACAATGTCAAGAGTCCCAATCTTAACTGAAGAAGGTGATAATGTTGAACAATGTGAAGACTAATGTAGAGCATTGACCAAAGATGATGGTAAGTCCTCCAAATGCTACTTCAAAAATACTCCAAATGATGACAAGTATTGATATAAGAATCAGGTATCACTGTTGAAGATGTCAACATGAATGGAGACTTGGTTGAAACTGTCAATTCATGAGTATCTACAAAATTTGTCATTGTGAAAGCATATAAATGTGAAGATGGAGCAAGAGGATCTTAATTTATCCATTTACAAACAGATGGGAAATGAGAAAGCCCATTAGGAACAAAACTCCTAACCATTGATGTCCAAACTCCAAAAAGTAGATGAAGTTGTAACTGTCGATGAAGAACTACTAATGAATCCCACACTGCAATAAGATTAGAATCAAAGAGACCACTGCATGAGTATCAACTAGATACTCTTGAATGCTCAAAATTACAGATTTTGGACACTGCTCAACTAAATGTTAGTTGAAAATACAGGTACCAAGTCTCTAGATGTAGAACCTAACCTTCTGAATACAAGGAGATTGCTTTCATAACAAGAGTGTCTATATGGTATCTAATCCATCACATCGAAATGCATGGGTAACCAACCATTGCATTCGCTATGTATATAGGAACTGACACTTGATACATAGATCAATCCTAAGAATCTTGCAATATGAAAGATTTGGCAGATTACATTGAAGCGACAAGATTTTGGCACTTTATTTTAGTGCATTTACATCTTTTACATATAGGAGTTATTTGGACAACATCAATAATGCAAATCTCGAAACTCTGATGAAGAAGCCAAATAAAAATCAACTCTAAAGTTGACAACCATATGTGATTGTTAAATATGCCTTCCAATTGGGATATCGCCATAATGTTAGGAACAATTGGCCCCTATTGGTTGCCAAATGGAAGAAAGCCACTAGTGGTACAATACAAAGCTCAATGGTCAATCCATTTTTTTTTTTCCAATTTTACTTATTAAAAAGGAATTTGTTTTAAAAAAATTAATTAAAAATTAATAAAGAAAATTCATTTTTTAATATTTTTAAAAACCTTATTAAAAAATTAATAAAGAATCTTTTTATTTTTAAAAACATAATTAAATATTAATTAACAAATTTTATTAAAATATTAAAAACTTCAATGAAAAAATTATTAAAGAAAAATTTTATTTAAATTATTTTATTAAAAACTTTATTAAAATTTTATTTAATTAAAAACATTAAAAGGTTTTTTTTTTCAAAAATATCTTAAAAAAATAATTAGTGGGGGGTCGTAGCCTCCCCCACAGCCCACGTGGGGAATTTAATAAAAATCTTTAGAAAACTTTATGCCTATTAAAGGGCGTGGGACCCCATGGGCCCACTCCCTTATGGGGTGTGAGGCCCTATGGAGTACCCATGTACCCATATGGTAGGGCTTGTGCAGGTACTCCCTGTGCAGGTGCTTGCAATATTTTTTTTTTTTTTTTTAAAACTCATGTTTATTATTCAAACCCAAAAAAATATAAAAAAATAAAGCTTGGACTGATACGTTCATAGGGGTTGTATGGCTCCCAACCCTTTTTTTGTGAACTCAACTAAAATTAACAAATTAATAGTCAATTTTAGCATTTTTGAGCCTTTTGAATGCAATGGTGAGATTGGATTTGACCCAGAATGCTTTGAAATGGAAGTTTCTTGCTAGATCTGGCAATGAACCTTCCCCTTCAAATTCTTGCAGATCTAGCCTCCAGTGTCTAATTCGGACAAAATAAAAGGTAGATCTAACTTTCTCAGTTGCTTTGAACTTAATGGTGAGCTCAAAATTTCTCCAAGAAGCTTCTAAAAACCTGCAACTTGCAAGTCAATGTTTGAACCCCCCTAGAAGCTAGTATTTTCTCCATACTTTTATGATTCTCTAGATCATCCAAGGATGCAAGAGAAAAGCATACTCACGTGCTTTAAAAAATAGCAACTCTACACTCCTATATTTCTTAAAATATTGCTAACTCACAACTCACAATTGCTTTGATACAATGTAAAATTTGGCTAAATAACCTACTCAAGATGCAAATGACTGAAGGAAAGAAAATACATAAAGAAGAAATGAGCAATCTAATAAAAAGTACTCTACTCAAGAGAATACAAAGCTTCAATAAGCGTGAGAATAGGAATGAATGGTGTGAGATTACAAAGGGAACCCATTGGTTATATAGGCCAAGGGGAGAGAGATGATGTAATAATATTATGACAAGTGTTGTCATCTTGTGAGGTGTGACAACTCAGGGTCATTAAAGCTCAACAACCTTATCCCTATGTAAACTTAATCTAGTGTAAATAGAACTTAAGTCACGGATAACTAGCTAGTAACTGAACTAGTTAGATAAAGTACCCCTTTCACACCAACGATCCCCAACATGTTTGTTGATGGATTATGGTTGAGTGGTGTTGAATCTTATGAATGATGACTATATGGATTTTCCATGAAGAAACTATTGATGATCATGTCATCGATTTGCATGGATTGTATTTGAAGGTTACATCATGCATCATAGTTGAGTGAGATTGACTCTTATAAATGGTGATTGTATGAATTTTTCATGAAGGGTCTAGTGACATATAAGTCATTGAGTTCTATGGAATTTTTTTCAAGATTCTAATCACATATATTTCATTGAGATGTAATGGACAAGTTAAAAGTTTCCACCCAATCTTGTATTGACCTAGTTCTAGCTCTTTATAGTGCTCTAGTTATCTCTATTAATAATTGAGGCTATCTTATTCTTATGCTTGTTCACCCTTCCTCTTCATGGTAAAATTATTTATTATTGTGGTATTTCTTAGCATATTTCATATTTTCTCATCCCAATTTGATTTTTTTGTACATTCATGTGTACCATTTGTACATTTTATTATTATTTGATCCTTCATGCATATGATATGTGACTATCTATATCATTCCTTTAGATGTCATTCATCCTTTGTGCATCTATTCCTTGTGCCTCAACTCAAGGATCTAGAAACAAGTTCTCTAATTTTTTTGTAAAACCTTGAGTTGACCTAGGATTTTCTTTCATTAGATTACCCATATAGGAAAGAGAGTGAGCCCTTGCTCATAAATAAAAATTAGTGATGTAATATCTTCCTTGAGACTACTAAAATAGTCTCAATTGTCTCCCTTATTTGATTTCCACATTTTAACACGTCTATATTTCTTATATTCTTCTTTATTTAATCTTGCATAAGCCATATATGATCCTTTTCCATTAGGTTTAGACAAAGGACTCATGGAAGCTTTGGAGAAAATTCATGCAAAGTTCTAACTCCTTTCTTGTGAAATATCAAGGCATGAACCCAAGACAACCTTGTCAAAGAGTGATTGTGATCTTACAAAACGGGGGACCACCAGATATTATGTTGATTGATGGAAAGCTCATTACAAAATCTAGAACCTTTCCAAAGAATCCAAGGCTTTATGGATTCCCAATTCTCCAAATACTTTTATCACAAAATTCCTTTGAATCTACACCAATTTTTCATGGTGAGAAGGTTTTGAAGCCCAATCCCCTTCCAAGCAAGCCATCCAATAAGATGACAAGAGGTGATGCAATGTCGCATAAATATTTCCAGGCTTCATTGCCTTGAAGGGTATGATTGATCTACTTACTAGTAGAAAGAGTCAAACCTTGACACTAGGTGGATAAAAGCCCCAAATCTCTAAAATCATGAGGGAGGTAGAAAAATTCCCAATCCACCCTATGAAATCCCATGTGATTCTCTAGATAATCTCAAAGAAAATTATGAAGGTGTTTGTCCAAATTCATCTAAGAGGCCTTAGAAGGAGCCATGAGTGACCGCAAGAATCTTGAAACAAACCTTAAATTTCTTAGCCATGAAAAGGGGTTTGGTGGCCTTGTAAGCCAAATTTAGGAAGTCTCTTATTTGGGTCTATTTCAACATAGATCTATGTGTAGTGCAAAAATAATCTTTAGAATCCTTAGAAGCTTGCAAGAATTTCTCTATTATCATTTTTTGATTACTCGTATTCCAAAGCCATACTAGAATCGAAACATAAGGTAATGGAGGCAAACCCACACAAGGATTATGGTGGTCTTTGTCGAGGTAAAAATAAGGGTACTAAGGTTTGGACAAAAGATGTTTTTTCTCTTCCTAATGATGGATCATTAAGTGTGATTTGAAACATCATGCAAAATATACACATTGAATCTAGAAACAATCTTATATAAAAAGATATGTATCATAGAACCATGGCCTAAAGCTAAGAATCACATCCTTATCTTCATCAATTGTGTAGTAAATGATGAAACCCTTCATGAAGGGGAAGATATCCAAGGACTCTTTTACTAGATGTCTCCATATCATGGTTGACCATTTCGACGAACCTTTCAAACTTGGCCAAAAATCATGAAACTTTCCAATAACTGCTAGATGTCTCTAATTTTTTTATTTTGAAAGAACAACTTTGTTTGTGTCAAAGATTGCTTCTAGAATCAAGTGTTTTTTGTACTTTTTAAAACTAATTTAGAATCCTTCATTAAATTTCCCCTAGAGAAACCCTTAGGTTCAAGGTTGCAATAATACTTGCAGCCCTTGATCTCCTATATTCCATGTACTTTGAAGAATCCCTTGCTAGAGAATTTTGAGCATCATCTTGTGTGCAAATCATGACTTATTTTGTTGCCCTAATGTGGTTTGAACCTATGTTGCACCTCTTCTCATCCTTGACCACCACCAACTAAGTGTTAGACATCTTTAAAATCTCTTTGAAGGACCTAGAGGCGGTGTATAAAATCCCTAGACTTAGAGTTAGAAGGAAGGTCATGGGAGGAGAGGAGCCATGAGGATTTTCACCAAAGCCATTAGGAAGAAAAAAATTATTCTCATTGTGGACATAGAGGTCATTATTTGGTAATAAGCCCCATCCAAATCAAAGATGAGTTGGTCATATAGGGATCAATAGGCCAATGGTAGAGCAGTTCAACAACATATGAAAGGTCTTAGGTTCAACTCTTAGCTGGTCCATGAAAAAGCTCAAAATGGTATCAAAGCCAAGCCAAGCTAGGAACCCCAAGCATTATATAGAGTGTCTTAAGGGGGATGTTTTCTTGGATCGAACTCAAACCTAGGACCTTCCATTTGTTGTTGGAGTGCTCTACCACTAAGCTAATGGTCCTTATAGAACTAGCCCATCTTTGGTTCAAATGAGGCTTATTACCAAACACCCCTCTTAAGCCACTCTATAGAATGCTTGGGACTCCTAGCCTAGCCTAGCTTTGATACCACTTTGTAAATCTAAAACCAAGCAATAAACAAACACAAATTGCTCTAGCACACACATAAAACTTCTATTCAACTCGAAAAATGAATTACATTATTATGCCTCAATATAGGGATCTTGTCTTCATTCATTACACATTGTGTTTCAAACAGCACAAGAAAAATTCTTTATAGAGATCACAACCACTAAAAATAGACAATAAATAGGATTGACTTTTGCCATGCATTTAACATGCACAAATCTTGATATCTAATTTAAGCCCCATAAATTAAGAATCTTACAAATATCACTAGACATGCATTGTGCATGAGTGATGCATCACATATCAACCATAAGGCTCGCCTTGAATCGACTTGAATGAGAGCCTTCTACTATAGAGGCTTGTGCAAGGGTTTCTTGAGGTCGAGAGTTTTTTTGGCAATGCCATCCAAACTCTCCCAAAAATTCCTCATACAACTAAATTTTCAAATGAAATGTTGTGAAGAAAAATTTAACCTCTTATTATGTATATAGTAATACTACTTTTAAATATTAGTTTAAATAAAATAATAATTTTATTGTAATTTCCTTTCCATGTACTTAATTTTTTTTGAAGTAGAAATTCCTATTTAAAAATGGACTATACATTCTAATTTAATTTTTATTACAAATATTAATATTTATTCATGTGTATTAACTGATTTTATTAAGAAAGTACATTTTTTTAGTCCTAATAATTATTAGTTTTGTGTGTGTCTATAATTTTTGTGTTTTTGTTCCCCCTCTTCTTTTCCTATTTAGTGAATAAATGTTTGTAATCTATCAATTCTTCTCTCTTCATTCTAATAATAAATTATGAAATGTGGTCTAAAATATTATATAAAAAAAAAAATTATCTTTCTTATACTTTTAAATTTACTGATTAAATCCAAAAAAATTTACAACCCTGAACCAAAAAGAACAATGGCTACCTACTTGGTATAATCTTGATTCAACGTGCAGCAAAATTTTAAACTTCACCTGATAAAGATTTCATTAGGTTTAGCATCGAGCATAAAAATACTGGTGGCCGAAGCCCAATAAATTCTTTGCTTATTGTTAGAAACGAGTCTGTCGTATTTGGCTCAACAAGCTTTTGTCAAAATTGATATGCGCTATAACTAACGCAAACAAATAGGAAAAAGGGAGAAATACTGGAAGATGAATTCCTTGATAAGTGTCTCATTTGCGCTATGGATGAGGAAATCTGTAGACTATATAAGCTTCCATGAATACAAAGTGCATATGAAAATGATTGTTGAATTGATTTGAGTTACCGATTCATATATGAAACTTTCCTGTCCAGTAAGAGCCATAAGTCTCATCCCCGACGCAATATTATGATACACTTGCTATGATAGCAAGTCAAGATGGCCAGTTTACAAAATGGGAAAACCATTAGCTGTACTTCATACAAATTGACTAACTTCTGAAAAAACACTAAATTTGCATTACCAGTTGTCAAACAATAAGCCATCTAAAAGTGTTTTTAGGAATATCCATTTTCCAGACAGTAAAATTCCAGCTGACATTAAATCCTGAGCATTTTGAATGTACTAGAATGAATCAAAACCAAGATTACTACCCGAAGAAATGGTATTTGAATCTACAAGTTTCTTTTCAGCTGGTGGAGTCGGCTGTGCTACTCTGCTCGAATAGGAGTCAAAATCAACATATTTGGGGATTTCTGGTGGAGTGGTACTACGTATAAGGGCCCAGTTCACGCCTTCAAAGAATGGATGCTGTTTGATTTCAGTAGCCCCCCTTTTAGATCCCAGTCTGTGTTGTGGTTCTTTCACAAGTAGGCCCCTGATCAATTCCTTCGCCACGGAGCTAATAGCTGGCATATCTGGAAACTTAAGCGGCTGTCCCGCTACATTGGACAATGTGGCATGGTTACCTGCTCCTTTAAAGGGGGTCTTCCCATGAAGCATTTCGTATAAAAATATCCCAAATGTCCACCAGTCAACAGCGCTCCCATGGCCCTGCCCTTTAATGATTTCAGGAGCTAGGTATTCATGGGTACCCACAAATGACATAGACCGAGCACTGGTGGGTTCTGCAATTAGTTCTGGAAGTGAAGTCATCTGCCTTATAATATCGCTATTTGACTTTCTAATCTTTTTCAATCTCTGGGTAAAGAGGTTCGGCCCAAAGCATGAAGGTTGAATACAAGCAGGAATCACACATGCTGGCTCAATACATGCAGGCCTAACGCACAGTGTGGGAATGCTGCATGACGTACCAAGATCAATTGGCACTGGCTTCACAAGGGTGGGACTGACAACACACCTCAATGATAAATCGAAATCTGAAAGCATAATATGTCCGTCCTCTCTGACAAGAACATTTTCTGGCTTTAAATCTCTATAAACAACTCCCATCATATGTAGATACTCAAGAGCAAGAAGTACTTCTGATGCATAAAACCTGCAAAATAAAGTAAACAACATATGCTTAAGACAGTCAAAATCGATTAACAGGAAAACAATCGGAGTGTATCTTTTACAGAAAACAATCAACGCGTATATATTATGGGCAATGCAAATTGACTTTTCGTTGAAAAGCATAAAGGATATTGTTAGGAATAAGAACAGGGGAGGTTGGTTAAGATAAAGAAAAATTATAAAAACCGATGCAGTTTGTGACAATAAATAACCTGTTCAAGATATCTAATGGTCTGTCTCTATATTATAGGTTATGTCAGCAACATAGGGTCTTCTCAGTACTTCACAGCAGGGATATTGTGTTAAATACATTATCTCCTCGCCGACTTCCAATTGAGCTGCATGAATGCTTCTGTTTATGCGTGGTTTGTAAGGTTTTCATGAGGTATTTGGCAAGGAAACAATACCTCCTTGCAAAAATGTATTTCATTTGGCATGCAATCAATCAATAGGTCATTCTATCTATTTTGTTGTTAATTTTCAAATGATAGACATCTCGGCAGTGCTCATTGTTAATTGTTACATCTACACTTCGCCTGAATGGAAATTACAATTTACTGCATATCTTACAGGTTGCTGGGACAAGCAGCCTGGGTTTTGTACATTTTTGGGAGCCTTTGGCCTACATATTAATCAAACTTACTTTAATAAATCAGAATTTTATAAGGCAGACCCTTGGTCTTGACTAAGATGCCCTGGCTTGACTACATGAAAGGATGACAATGATGATAAGTTGAGGAAATTTATAAGATTCTGGACAAATCTGCTGACTCTCAAAAAGTTGAAACCCCATTATTATCGATATGATGTTGTGTCAAACTTTCCCGTTGCACTTATAAGCGAAGAAGCAAAAATCAGGATAAAATCGCAACTAATGGCAAATTGGAAGCGGAGGCAATATTGTCCAGATCACATTGCTGATAGATTCAAAAAACCCTGGTAAAATTTTTGAGACGCAACTAAATTAGGGATTAAACAATTTTTTCATTTTTGTTTATAATTATTTTTTCAAAATTTCCCTTACTGCAGATTTGGATTTTCTCGTAGCACAGGTGCATGTCAAGATTCAAACTTGTATTTGAAAATCAGGCATAATTTTCGAGAAATAGTTAATCCCGAGTGTTAAATTCTATTACAGTTCCTATGGCCTCAACAACCACACTTCTCTAAGGATTTGGAGCTTGATATATCTGACATGATGTTTTCAATTTAAAAACTTGTCATGACCATGGCAAGGGCAGAACTAGTATTCTGACAGACAAGTCTCAATCTAATGCTGTCATGGACTTCAGCGCTCTAATGTGTAATAGGCTGGTATGGGTCATAAGATTTTATCATTTTGGACTTGGTATTGTGTCTTTACAAGCCTTGAATGATTGGATTGGATGGATACAAATCCTAGCATGGTTCCTTTGATAGCGGTGGAGGATTTTAATATAGTGGAATAACAATTGTAATGAGTTTTCATTTTTCATAAAATGAGTCTTTTCCTATAGTGGAAGGACAATTGTAATGAGTCTTTTCATCAAATGAAAAGGCGTATGAGACTTATTATTCCATTGTGGAGGACAAAGTAAGACAACGAAGGCATCTGGCTCCCCCCGTGCAATTATTAGAGAGGGAATGATATAATTTTGCTAAGCAAGTTTCAGTCAATAGAGAGCATTTAGAAGTTCGGTCTAGTTTTGAAAATTATTTTGTCTGGGTTTTGCCAAATATCCTCTCTGACCAACATCGCATTGAAATGTCTTACCTCATGTTCAAAGGGATTTTTAAGCTTAATATGTCTCAGTTGAAAGATCGAGACTGTTTGGATGAGATTGAGATCTTGTGAAATCTGTCCAAGCTACTTCACACCTTCAATCTGATATTCATGTATGGAAGTATTCTCTAGTTGAAATTGTGAATTTTCGTATGATGCATGTTTGGACAAAAGCTTGTCTTAGGAAAAAGGTATCTGAGGACAAAAACTTCTCCTGCGAAAAAGGCATATAAAATATCTTGAGAAACATTGATTAATTTTGAAGTTACTTAATGAGGTTCAGACATGATCGTAACCTTTTAGAAGAAGTAATAAGGATTAGAGTTGATACTAGAGATCCCTAATCTTTCTTGGCCAAGTAAGGTAGAATTGGGTTTCTCGCTACTTCGATAAAAGAAGTATACAGATGTTCCAAATATTTTATAAGATTTTGAAAGCTGAGACTCTCAAAGGATTTTGGATTTTATTTTATTTTTTTAAAGTTTTGTCTTATAACTTTTTATTGTATATTTTCAAGTTCCATTTATTTATTTTTAATCATGTGTAAATATTAATATAATTTCAAGTTCTATTGACCTATTTCAACCTTTTTTAAGATTTTTTTCAAAAACTACATTAATATACTTTCGTTCCATTGACCTTAGGCCTACGATTGTCATGAATTAAATTATGATGATATTTAAGAATATAGACTTTAGGCCTATGATTGTCATGAATTAAATTATGATGATATTTAAGAATATAGACTTTAGGCCTATGATTGTCATGAATTAAATTATGATGATATTTACCAATATCAATTGTTGAAGATTTAACAATTCAAACAATTCCAAGTTCAACATATTAACTTAGTATGTCCGAAGAAACTATGAACAAATTTTATGATTCAATCACTTCTACGATTATTCCGATCAAAGGGTATCTGCAAAAAAATACAATAAAAATAAAACAATAGTTTCCCCAAGACATTTAGTATCGATGCTAATAGTTGTTCAATGTTGTTTGCCAAAAATTATTCAAGCAGATCCTCTTTGGTTGTATATATGCTAGGTTTGCATGGAGCAAAATTTAATGGCTGAAGCTTGTTATGAATAGAAATCTGTCTCGGCAAGATATCAGGTGTGGCTTCCATAAATTTCGAGACAAATCATTTTAACCAATTTTATGGCTTGTCTTTTCTACTAAAGTGTTAAGAGTTTATTTAGAATCAGAGGAATAGGGAAGTTCCTTAAGGTTGGAGCACCTAGTGACTTCGAAGGTTACGATTCAGATGAAGATACCAAAAGCCGAAAACTCAAGATTGTTAGCTAAAGGAGTCACCAAAAACATTGTAAAATTCAGAAGCCGGGGAAAACGAGAAAGCACCCAGCTTATCCTAATATTTTACTTGAACCTTGATAACCATAAAGAGCAGTTTGATAATTAGGGATAATGATAAATCTTAGAATATATATTGGAGTCAGGTGCAAAATTAGAAGCATTGGGTATGATGGATTTCATCATCTCAAGAGAACATAAAGAAGCTGAAGCTGGAAGATGATGATGGTATTATTAAGTGGTAATATGAGCATAATCAGACTGAAGAGTCTGCCTTAATGGCCAACGATGACCTTGTGAATTTGCAAGCAGTTTCTGAGCAATTATGTATTGATGCTGCAGCCTGCAAACGGACAAGGAAGTAATGATAGTATTAGAGAGGATAGTAGGACTGCTGGCGGCTCGGATGAGCCACCTGGCTTTGGGTTGAACGGGATGGCTCAGAATGTGATTTAGGTTCCCCTAGTGATGGGAGGTCAAGTTCCTATAAATGATCAGGCTCCTCTTTGATCATAACACACAGCACTAGTTCTCGAGGCACCTTGATCGATAATTCTAGCGACAAATCGATTTCAGTTGAGTTAATGTCTCCTGAGAAGTTGAAAAGGTAGAATGTGGATGC
This sequence comes from Sequoiadendron giganteum, assembly GCA_007115665.2. Taxonomy (NCBI): domain Eukaryota; kingdom Viridiplantae; phylum Streptophyta; class Pinopsida; order Cupressales; family Cupressaceae; genus Sequoiadendron; species Sequoiadendron giganteum. The sequence continues at coordinate 336,462,320 of CM021110.1, read as the reverse complement.
TATTTGAGAGTTCCTGGTTTGGTTATCCCAAGTGTCGTTTCCTGTGAAAAAAAAAGCAGGAGCCCATTACAGGTCATGACAAAATGTTTCAACCTTTTGTGCAGATACTTTGGAAAAACAAAGGACAACGTAGTAGAAAAATCTGAAGTAACCCCTCACACTTCTGCTGCTAACTGTCAATGCTTTGTGTATCACCTCAAAGCTCGTTTTACAAACTGTTCCAAGAAAAGCAAAAAATTAAAAATTAAAAACAAGGAATGAGGCCAGCGCTTCTCTAGGGTTGAAGAAAGAAAAGTTTTTTATCATTTTGATATGTTTCATATCCGAGGGACTGCTGAACTTGATGAATTTGACAGAGGATATAGAGGTACTGAAGATGTGGTTGGCGGTCCTCCTTTTAGAACGAACAGCAAATATCCTAACGAAATGAATGAAGAATTTTCGATGCAGATTAGTGGGTTTCCTTTCCCTTTCTTTAAAAATGGTTGCGGACCCTTTGTGGCGCTAAAATCTTAGCAGTAGGATTGAGCACCAAGCCTGATGCTTTGTATTAGCTTTACTACTGGTATTTGATCTGCTCTGACTGATATGGTGATACACTTGTTGGTATGTGCTTTGAGAGGTCCCTTGTAAGGGCTTAATTGTAGATGAGCTTAAAGCAATATAAAAAAATACTAAAGACGTTTATCCATGAAAGGCTTACTTCAAAGTTTGTGAAAAGCCATCATGTTTCAACACCTTGAATACGAGGCTTTTTTAAGATAAGAGGAAAGAAAAAAGTAATTCCCCATGTTTTGCACCCTACTGTCCTCCCACGCAATAAAATCCTGTTCAGCTCAATCAATGAAAGGCTTCCTGTTTCAAATAAGAAATCTAATCTGCATCAAAAAATTCTAAAGAAAAGGAAAGGATACCCACTAATCGGCATCGAAAATTTGCAACCAAGTACCTGTTTCAAAATAAGAAATCTAAAGATTCCTTAAATGTTTGCAAAGAAAAATATACTGTTTCCACTTGCTAGTGCAAGGCTTCGTTGAAATTTTGCAAAGTTTCCTATACATTTTGTAATAAACACCTATTGCATTTTTGACAAATGCAAGGCTTCTTCAAATTTTATCCCAAAAAATCCTATTTTTAAATGCAAGGTTTTCTTCAACTTGAGAAAAGCAAAAAAGAAAACCTGCTTCAACTTAAAATACGATGCTTAAAGTTTTGCAAAGCCAACTTGTCTCTCAATAGTAGCAAGGTTGGATTCAAAATTTTCAGGAAAAAGAGAAACAAATCCTTTTTAAACTTAACAGAGTAGGATTTCCTTCCAACTTTTGGATAAAAAGAGCTCATTCTAGAAGTTAATAAATGCTGCCTTCAAATTTTGTGAAATAGTCTTATAAATGCTTGCCTGCCTTTAAATATTGCAAACACAAATCCTGTTTCAACTTTAGAACGTTAGACTTCATTCAACTTTTAAAAATGAATCTATTTTAATTTATAAGCGCGAGATTTTTGCTTCAAATTTTTTGCCGAATATTCCAGTTTTAGATATACGGTACTTCCTTCAAAGTAGGAAAAACAGCAACCTGTTTCGGTTCAATGAATGCAAGGTTTTTGTAAACACATTCCAACTAACGAAGTCCAAGAAATACCGTAAAACACTTAAAAAGTTTCTCGCTAATTAATGTAGGTTGCAAATATTTCTTGAGTCTCTCTTAAAAAGCTTATATGTATTGCAGAAGCTTGAAATCTCTAAATCTAACATACTTACCGCACTGCAGATTCAGAAAAATACTTGGCAGCTTGGCGTTGCCGAAATGTATGAAGGTCCCCACCACTGCAATACTCCATAACCAGGCACGAAAACTGCTCCGTCTCAAAATGTGAGTACAAAGTCGGCAGGAATGGATGATCTAAACAGCTCAAAATCTCTCTCTCAGTCTTTGCCCGCATCATTTTCTTCCGGTTCACCAAACTCCCCTTGTCCATCACTTTCATTGCAAAATAACAACTTGTCACCTTCAACTCTACCAAATAGACGCTACCAATGTCTCCTCTTCCCAGTCTTTTCAACAGCCTAAAGTTATTCAACCCTATGTCGCTCCCAGTCTTCAATGCTTGTATCGCCTCCCATCGTACGTCATTATTGGACTTGTGCGGCTTCTTACATGGACGAGGACAAATATTATTATTACTGCTGCTGGTTTCGTCGCTACTGCAGCTATTGTTACGGCAGCTTTTGTCACTTTCGGCAGGCTTTGCAGCACAGTCTGTGCTGTTTATGTTAATGATGCTGCTGAAGCTGTTGCTTAGGCTTGCTATGGTTGTGGAGCTGCTATAGCTCGAGTTGCTGGTGTCAAAGCTGCCGCTGCTTGTGCTCAGGTTGGCTTCCATGGCAGCGTTGCTACCATTGGTGACCTCTAAAGCCATGCCTGCTGGACTCGTCATGATTGAAAGGTCAATCCATACTCAAAATACAACAGACAAAAAATAGGATTGTGCAGCGATGGAGCACATCAGTATACAGATAAAAGCCAGACTCTTCACTCAAAGCAAAAAGAAAAAGGATAAAAACAAACTGAAGGGAAGCGGTATATAACTCAGTTCTAGAGTAATAATAGAAGATGTTAGGACCCCTGCATGTAGATACACCTAGCTGGTCTATACTTTTACATGAAAAATATAGATTTTTTTGAAAATAATTCCCACAAACAGACTAACAAATTTAAAAATATGAATACTCTAGAATCGAACCGCAGACCTGTGCTTGCCAGAATGATAAAACAGACACTGAGGAAATTGAGGAAGAGGGGCAAATGGAGACGAGAATCGAACTTGCGACCTTCGCTTAAAAGAAGTAAAAACAAAACAGAACATAAAATTAAACTTTGGTAGAACTGAACCCGCTTCCTGTTCCTCGGGAAAAAGGAAAGCAGACAAAATAGTGTCGACGAAAGTCGAACCCGTGACCACTTTGTTGCACCCAACATGAGGAATTAGAGCAACCCTGATGCACGGTATGAGGATCACGTAGAGAGAGAAAATGGAGAGAGAAGATTCCGCTGGATTTAAATGTGTTTTGGTGTTCGCACGCTTTTGCATCTAACAATCTTTGACTGTTTCGAAAGGCGCGAGTCAAAACTGATGCAGAGATCTGACGTGGCACTACAAAGCATTTACTATGTGGGCTTTGTAGCTGACGTGGATGCCAGAGTGGAAGCTGCTTCCAACTTCTATGGAGAAAGGCGGCGTACGGATTGAGACAATATAAATATCATTAGTATGGGTTGAGTTTTGAATTTTGAAAAGGAGGTGAAATCAAGACAAGTCGATGGTTTTGGAATATGTGAACTTACACATGGCGTTTTCGTTGGAATATGATTTGAGAATGCTTTTTGCACATTTTATGAGGAAAGACACGTGTCGGGTACTAGGTGGACAAGCCTTTGGACCTTTATCTTATTTCCTTGTTTGGGAACTTGTCATTTCTTTTTCACCTTGAAATATGGGGAAACCACAATTTTTAACTTTTTCAAACAAGGCGGGTGGTTTTGAATTCGAGGAGATTAAGATGTCATATTAGGGCACCGGCTACCCAGCCCCAGGAATGCTCCGGGGATGGATGCCATGCCATGCCTCCATACATAGTACGGCTACTCAGACTCTGTATCTTCCGTATATGCAAACTCTGTCCCATTTTAAATGTCTCAACAGTTAAATGGGTGTATATATTAGACATGTGCTATAGTTTTATATGCTCCCTAATAGTTGTTTGCTTGCTAACTGTGAAATTAAAATTGTTTAATTTAATATTTATTTTTATTAATTAAATTATCTGTAATTAAAATTGTTTTAAATGGTTATTGTTAAGTGTTTTAATAAATTAATTATATGATTTGTAATTTTTATGTAAAATAAATATTTATATTTTATAAAATTTATGTCTTGTTTTAATAAAATAAAAATTTTAAAATAATTTTGAATATTTTTATTATTTAATGTATTTTATTTTTTATTATTATCTTTATATAAATGAAAAAAACTCAGATAAAATTAATTTATAAGAAGGTTCAAATAATACTATCAATTATTATTATTAAGTGTATTTATAAATCAATTATATGATTTGCAATTTTTTATAAAGTGAATATTTATATTTATCGTTAACTATTTATGTTTTATAAAATTTATGTCTTGTTTTAATAAAATAAAACTTCAAAAATAATTTTGAGTAATTCGATTAGTTAATGTATTTTACTTTTTATTATTATAAATAGAAAAAAACTTAGATAAAATTAATTTATAAGAGGTTCAAAAAATACTATCAATTATGAATATAGTGTTTGATAATAAAAAGTTAAGAAATTAAATATTTAGATAAATTGACAAGCCCATCTATAACCACCAATTATTTAATTTTATTAAATATTAAATTTCTAACAAGACATTGCATCTTATATCAAACCCCACTAACATATAGTAAAACCAATGCATTCAAAATTGTCCAAGATTAATTATGCAATACATATTTTAACCATAAAAAGACATAGATTAAGCTAGGGGATTTTGTGTCGTTGCTAAGCCCTTATGATTAGGGGATCAATCTTTACATTATTGTTGAATAAACAGTATTATTTTTAAGTGTTTTGCTTATTTTAATGTGTGTAATTTTTTATGTTGTTTTTCACAGTTAATTATCATCAATGGCTATGCACGGTTCAATCGTATTCCCTCTCCTCTCGAGCAACGCACATCGTCGATTGATAAACTCAGCCTACTATTCTCAAATAGGACACGCCTTCGGCATAATAATTAATTGAATAAAATAATAAAATCTATATATTTAAAACTGATTTCTAATTCAAAAATATTTCTTGTTATCATTCTTTTCTACATCCATTAAATATTGTCATAATTATTCTTATTATTATTTGTTTAAAAATAAATATAATTGACCAAAGTGCATTTTTTAAATATATAAATATTATTATTTGACTTGCATACCTACCCATATTTATTTTTACATCTTAAAATGGCTATTAAAAATAATTTTAGTCCTTATGCTTTTACCTTTAATGTGTTTCTTTTATTTAATTTTAAAATTTATCCTTCTTTAGTGTTTGACTTGTTCTAATTATTATTCAATTAAAAATATATGTCATAAAAATGAGACATTTGATTGTATTAAAAGATATTCTTTATGTTATGTAGTATATGTAAGATACAAGTGTATGGAGGTTAGATAAGGAACAAACCACTAGATACTCTAAAAATGTTTAAGATTAAGGGGGCATCTAAAATGGTTATGTACTCTAATTTGTCTAAATCAAATTGTTAAATCGTAGTAAAAAATTATTGATGTGATTTGTGAAAAGTGCAAATAAAATAAATAAAAATGTAGATAATAAAAAGTTGTGAGCTTATTTTTAACTTTTTTAGATAAATAATTTTTTATATAATAATAATATAATTAACTTTTAAAAAATATTAAAAATAAAATAACAATTTATTTTAATAATTTAAAAAAAAAAAATCATAAAATGATTGTTTATTTTAATAATGATGATTGCTTTGATAAAATAAATAATACATTAATTATAATTAATTTATACTAAAATAATAAACTTGTGGTTGAGTTGGTAATCGTTCCAACTTTTAAGTAACTCCAAATTTGTGGGAATGTGTGTAACATGTAAAGAATGCATTATTTTTCTTCTTTAAATTTTCTTTCTTAATACCACTAGTTAGATTTCATATTTACTTTCAAAATAATAAAATGATATATGTATATAATATGTAATTATATATGAATCATACATATACATATTATTTATCCAAAAATTTAAAAAAAGATATAAATTGTAAAATAAATATGTTTATTATCATAGATATCTTAATCTAAAAATAATTAAATTATTATTTTACAAATTTTAAAAAATCTACATATACCTAAATTATTACTTTTAAAATAAATAAAATAAATAAATTATAATAAATGCATATATATATATATATATATATCCACATTTTCTTATTTAAGAAAGATATAAAAAGAAAAGATTATTGAATGTTGAGTTAAATAAGGTAAAGGAGCTTCTTTTTAAAAAGGTGTAAGATTAATTTGAAGGGGATTTGCACCATAGCACTCCCATGTATTTTGCTGCTCATTGCCAATTATACATAAGCCCGTCAATTTTATCTCAAAAATAATGCATTCCTTATAAACATTAAAGGGAATATAAATAGAAAAAATTACTATCATAAACCAAAAGTGCTGGAAATTAATATTCACTTTTCTACAGTGTACTGTTAATGCCCAGTATAGTGTACATTATTGATTAAATATCCCATCAAACAGCAAATTCGGAGATCCATGACGGCGCTCAGTTGATTTGACAAGGCAGACATGTTACTGGCAGGTATCCGTAGCATGGATGGAGGCATGGCATGGCAGGATGCCCCGGTGCATTCGTGGGGCTGGGTAGACGTTGCCTCATATTAGGACCCATTCCATTACATATTTAGGTTAATTAACAAATTCATTAATTTAGATATGTGAGTAGAGTTGGAAATATTATATGATATGTTCATAAATAAGTATTAATATTAAGGATGAGTGTATTTAGTTTTAAAATTTGATAGAAAAATATTGTGATATGTAATGTTATGTGATTTGTTTTTATGATTAAAGTTTAGATGATGTGTAAAATTTTAAAGATATTTTTATAGAGATCATCGTTTATAGATTTCTTTCATGTCAATTTAGTAACATTCTTTTTAATAAACTATAATCTACCTCTAATGAATATCTATTAGAACAAACAATATTCATATAAGTTATTGAGCATGAAAACTACTTATTACAAAGATAGAACATGCAAAAAGTCACATACAACAAGATTGCAATGCCAAGGTTTACACAAGAGAAATAGTTTAGTGGGTAAAAACTCTAGCAAAGTGAGCATTACTCTTTCCATTGTCACAACCATGTTATCTAAGTTTTACATACCTCTAGGGCTTTTACAAAACTACACAATGATAAATTGATAACTCATAAAAGGTGCAATTGTCTTCACACCTTCAAAAACCATGCTTTTTATTTTCTTCCTCTCAAGTGAACATGAAAATAAAGGAGCTCATAAGAGAATGTGTTTAACCCCCTTTATAGACTTCACATGTGCTTTTTCTAGCCTCTCCAATATAAAAAATGAAAGACTAAATGTCCAAAAGGCAAGATCAAACAACACTCTTCACATTCCACATTATGTTCACAATGCCAAAATCATTGCCATCATTATGGAGGAGATTGTGTTTTCACCATAGTTGTGATAAAATTACCACAATAGAAAACAAATTACCTTGATAGATGGTGAATTTGTCACCTACAACAACTCTAGTAGTTTTGTAAAGTTTGGTTTTCTAAATCAATATGAGGTCTACAACTTGTTTTGAAGACTCCTTGACATGTTCAAGACACCCTTAAATGCTCTTTTGAAATTATTGCAACACTTCATCCTCAATAATTCTTTGCATTTCAATGAAGAGTAAAAGCAAGCTAAAGGGTCCACTTTTAGTAGAAGCATCAAACTTGAAAAAAATATTGATAGGAACATGTACCCATTTTGGAGTAAAGCCTTAAACTTAAACACACATCCACTCAAAACAGGTACCCATTATGGTTCAGGGTCCTGTGGCTAAATGAGTACTTGTTATGAATGCGTACTTGTTTCTAAGTGGGTACATGTTTTGCAAAGGTATTTATATTTTTTAAAAAGATTTGTGAGCTCATTTTTCAACTACTAGCACAATGATAAAAAGTTCAAGGATGACACCTCATAATGGTTATCCACCCTAGTGACCCCCATCCACAAACACTTTTCGCTCCTCCCTCTGTTGTTATATTTTCTTCAATCTAGGTAGATTCCTTGCTTTTTTAATGTATTTTTTTATTTTTAAGCTTTAGAGTTTTTTGTAGGTCTTTCAAAAAATAATGTATTTTTAGGGTTTAGGATTTTTGGTGAATAAAAGATTATAAATTCATTGTAGATTAAATTATATTAAATTTTATGGATCTAAAATTGAATTTTAAATTTAAGAACATAAGCCCTAGGTTTCATGGAATAGAAAGATTATGAAAATCTAGTGAATAAACCTAATTAAAATTCTAAAATTTTCCTAGGTTTCAAGATTCAACAACTAGGTTTCAACATAAACCCTAAGATTTTTAGTCATGAAGACATCCAGATCATGGTCACCTAATTTCATTAGAAAAAATTTGGTAACCATTAAATACCTTATAATATTATCCATACTTGAAGAGTTGATCTCATTATGAATATTATACTTGGTATTTTAACTATAATAAATTTAATAATATTCCCAACTAGCACATCTACATTCTCCAATTAGATCCCAACTATCTAGATATATGCCTTAGCTCTATAATGCTTCAACCATCACCATAGGACATGTTACCTAGTATGAAATCAATGTATTTACCTTCTTAAATAAACTTACAACTAAAAATATTCCCTAATAAAACCTTCTTTCAACAATTTTGTTAAGAAACCCCATGGGAACCTTTCGTAGATTAAAAATGTTGGACTCTATCCCCATATCAATAACTCAAATTGATTAGGAATTATCAATAATCAAGGGCTCAACATTGAGTGAATGTTATTTATATATGAATTCCTTTAGTTGTTTTTTTATTTCTAATAAAACATGAATGCATCATGTATATATTCAAGTGTTTCTACATGGCTTCCAAACATGATATTTGAACTACAATAAATTTAATAATATTCCTAACTACCACATCTACATTCTCTAGAATTAGATCCCAAGAGTTTAATTTTTTTACTATAGATGTATATCTTATCAAGCTATAATGCTTCAACCAACACCATAAGACCTATTACCTAGTACGAATTCGACATCTTTACCTTCTTGAATACGCTTATAGCTAAAAATGTTCCCCAATAAAACCTTGTTCCATCAATTTTGTTAAGAAACCCTATGGGCACCTTTAGTATATTAAAAAAATGAAATCTTATTTATATGAATTCCTTTAGTTATTTTTGATTCCAAATGGTAAATGGATGAAGCATTTATATGAGTATTTATACATGGATTCCAAACATGTAGTTAGTACCTAAATACCAAATATACAAAGTGGGCCCTTCGAATATACCACCTCAAACAATTTGGCACCCTTTTATTCACTACTACATGGGCAAGCCCTCAAAATATTTTTGAATTTTCATTCAAACATATTGTGATGTTTCCGTGTGTTGACGAGTACACATCTCATTCATTTTGAATCATTACATTAATTATCAAGGAAAAATAAGAGAAGAATATTTAAGGGCCCCAAACTTTATCCATTTTGTTGTTGCCAATGATAAAATTGGACAAATCACCTACTTCCAATATATGATAAATCTTAAAAAAATATCATTTATTTACTAAATATATTAATGGGATCCACCACCTTTGTGAGAAAGATACATGTGGCCTTGAACCTTGTTCACTCAAAATCTAGCCATCTAATCCAACCATTAGTCTATTTTAGATCCTATTTTGCAAGTCTCTATGTGTTTCATATAGTGTGGTGTTACCATCTAATTTTACCTAGTAAACCCCTCTTCAAATCCAATTTATTCTTAGATCACCAAGAAAACTTATGCTCTCTTCTCCTTCGTTATAAGACATGGGTAGGATAATTCGCATATTAGCCACTTTGAAAAAAATATTATAACCTATGAAAACATAAAACCTACTATTATCAATAAGGTGGACCTTCATGTCATGATCCCAATCCTAAAGCAGGAACCAACAAACCTTTTCATCATAGACAAGGATACTAGGGATAGTTCAATATCATAAGATGACCTTGCGTTCAAAGGATGAAATCCATATCCCATAATATACTCTTTGAGGAGGTTTTTTTTCCTTCACTTAGGATAGGTCCATGTGATACTAATGGACATCAGTATTATTTAAAAATCATCTCATGTACCTTTTTTAAGGATCTTTTCAGAGTTTCATAGCATTAACAAGTCATTAATTTGATCTCCATGTGTGAATTATTATTATAAACACGATCATTTAGCCCTATTCCTTATATTAATTATCATGATTGTAAGTTAATTTGATGCACACCTACTACCATCAAGAAGGTGGACCTTCATGTCATTCCCAATCCTAAACCATTCCTACAAAGCTTTTCATGATAAAAAAGGATGTACACTAGGTATAATATTATCAATCTAAGATGTATTTTATGTGCAGCATGGGCGTCTCTTGCATTACATTTGTTTTGAAGTTCTTGTTTTCTTTAGGGGGAGAAGTTGTTGTTCCTTTTTGCTTTGACTGGGCTTATGCATTTTGAGGCTCCCTTCAGGTTGTAGAGGTTTATGGTGCCTAGAGTCTGTTGCTCTAAGGATGGCGCCTCTTTGGCCTTCTTCTAGACCTTTGTTCTTGCATTATGGATGCTAGCATGGTTTGGTTGTTTGGCAGGTTCCTATGCATAGCGGTGGGTTGTTCCTCTTTGTAATGTCCCCTTTTGGGATTGCTCTAAATTTGCTTGAAATCTTTAATTTCTAAATGGCAAATGAGTTAGAGAATACTTCTCACCTGATTGAAACCTTGATTGAAGTCCTTCATTCCCAATTGACCTAGTCTTCACCTTAGAAGATATCGTTAGTGTTGATCAAGCGGATAAGAACCTATTATCCATACTTATTTAAAAGATCATAATTATTTATAAGACTTAATAATTGTTGCAAGCATCATTTTTGCATAATCGTAAATCATGTATACATACATACATACATATATATATATTATTAATAATTATAATTAGATGTCCCATATATTAGTAGTGCTATAAAAATCAATAGTATATGCATAATCTTATTATTTCATAATGACATTCATAGAAATAAATAGCATCATTAGAATTGGTACCTATAAGTATAAATTACACTATTATTTAAATCCATATCTAATTATTAAATATCAATTTACTATAATACATCAACTTATTATTATTTAATTCATAAAGTATTTATTAATATCCTTATCTTAATGCCATCAATCTTATTATTTTAATTCATAAAGTGTATATTAAATATCCTTATCTAAATCCTAATATATTTGTAAAATATATTATGTGAACTTATGAAATACTTACTACTTACCTCTTACTTGAAATCATATAATTCTCACCTCCTTACTGTTGTTCAATTCTGTAGATTCTATGCTCAGAATTTATTCCTAGATTCTTTTCCTTCATCCTCCCTTTTTTTTTCCTTCCTCCATCCCACAAATTTATTTGATATCCTTATACCTTCACGAAGAGAGGCATCTCTTTGAATAGAGATAACCTCATAAATGGACATGACCTTTAGTTAAACATTCCTTAAAGATAATCGTTGCCCTTGTCACATATACCAAGCACTACCTCCCATAAGATCGTAAACTTTAATAATATTAACCACAACTTATAATAAATGAAACACTTTTAAGGTGGTTACTACCCTTCATAAAATATTCGGTGCTCTTTACATTATGATCACTGCCCTTTCATCTCATCAGTGTTGCTCTTTCATTAACATTTTGCTTCCTTTTGTCTTAATTTATAATTATAATGTTATTACAAATAATTGTAATTATAATGATATCTCAAATTATATTCATTTTATTATTTTTTTTTGATGTGGATTATATTTTATTTTTTAATTTATTTGTAATATTATTTATATTTATTTATAGTATTATTTACATTTATTATTTAAATATGTATATTTTAATATTTATAATATTATACATAATATTATCTCTTAATAATTATTTGATAATTATGATAGTATTTATATTAATTGATTTTATTGTGTATCATCGATATATATTTATAATTATAATATTATCTTATGATAATTGTAATTATAAATATATTAAAACGATAATATTTCTTTTATAATTTTAATATGTATTTTGTTATTCATTTTCACTTATTTGTGTCTCAGGGTGTTCTAATTTTAGGGACATGACAATCCTCCCCTCCCAAATTTTCTTGTCCTCAAGCAAAAACATCTTAGTTTCTTCTAGGATCTCTTCTTCTAATTTGTCACCAACGGTACCCAAGTTAGTCATGTTTATATATAATTTAAATGAGAATATTTCATAATGATTACTCTATTTGAATGCATAAAAAAATGTTATTGTATATCTATTAAAAACATAAATATATGAAATATATACTTATCTTTGATATTCTTGGGTGATGGGGACATGACACTTTTTATTTTTCTCATGATTGAGCCTGTTGTTGTTGGTTCTTTGGGAAGCCGTGTTGGAGGTGGGAGTATTCTTTCTACTGTTTGGAAGACCCCTTGGCTGATGGGGGTGGTGTGGTTTTTTTAGAGCTTGAAGTTTTGCCCCTGTTCTTTGTTGAATACCTTGGGCCTGTTCTTGTTCAGTTGTGTGGGCTTGGGCTCGTTATTAAGTGTTGTTCCTAAGGCTGTGGTGCAAATTTTTCACCCTTGGTCCTCTTGTCCTTTGTGGTCTCCCTTTATGGAGTAACCTGGTTTCCTTTTATGCTATTTCTTTATGAAGGTTGTTGTTCTACTTTTTGTTTGCTTTGTGAAGTCTCTCTATGCAAGTCTTGGTCTCCCTAGAGTTGCTTGGAGGAGTTTTGGCTTTGTGGTATGTTGTAACAAGGTTGGTGGATCTAGGCCTTCCAAGTTTTGGGCTCTAAAAGGAACTTTTTATTGGAGCTTGAAGGTTATGTCAAGCAGCTGGAGTATCTTCTCTCTTTTAAGGCTTAGATGCTTTGGTTTTTTTCTCTGGTGGTTGAAGTCCATTCTCCCTCTTTCTTGGTTTAGTACCTTGTTTTACCAAAGGAGGTTGTGACTTCCCTTCCTTCTAAATTTTTCCCTCTGAATCTACAACTGGAGGTGGAAACTACTCCTTTTGAGGTGGAGCCCTCTTCTATTGAGGTGGAGGTGGGTGTTGTAGGTTTGGTGGGGAGTTCTCTCTTCTACTCATTTCTATCGAGGTGGAGCATGTGTGGGAAGAAGAGTGTTGGCTTTGGAGTTTTGGGCTCTCATTTCTTCCTCTCCTATATAGGGGAGCTCCCTCCTATTGAGGTGGAGTTGGGGTTGGTGATTCTGGTGGGGTGTTGTTGCAAGTTTGCTGATGTGTTCTAGTGGTCTGTTGTGCTCTCTAACTCCTTTATTGAGGTGTGGTTGTTGGATTTGTCGGCATTTTTGTTTAGGGGTTGGTAGTGTTCTACACCATTAAGTTGATTATCTCTCTTGGCTCAATGGTGTCATCCATGAGTGGTTGGTTTGTTGATGTCTGGTAGATGCAGGTAGTTTCTTTATGTATCTAAGGGTTTCTAGTCTCGGTTTAAACTAGGTTGTAAAGGGATCTCAATCCCTTGCTTGTTTGTATGATGCAACCTCTGTAGTCATGTTTTTTTCTTTTAGAGGTTCTTATTGGGCTGCTATTGGTATGCATTTTATCTTATTTGTAGTATGATTTTCTTTGACAAGGTTACAAGTCCCTTCAAAACCATTCTATACTGGGTTTCGGGTCACATCAAAACCTGTTTTACCCCTAATAAAAAACATTATCAATCTAAGATGTACTAGGTATATTGGGCCCATATACACCCTTTCAAGAGTTTTTTTTTCTTCACTTAGGATAGGTCCATGGTACTAGAATGCATAAATCAATATTCTATGATTTTCTTCTTCATGTGCAAACTGTTGTGATAAACATGATTTGTTCCTAAAGTTATTAATTTAAATTATAAAATGATAGATATTTGTTTGTTTTTAAAAATTTATATAAATTTAAAAGTTTTCAACATGGATAAACTTAGCATGTGCATGTTTAAGATTTTGAAATGTACAAGTAATTATTTATTTATTTTTCTTTTAATTATAAATGCAAGTGGTTCACATTACATTCCAATGGACCAAATACTTGAGTATGAATTTTTATTAGAAGTTTTACAAAATATTTAATCCTAACCAAAAGATCACCCACCTAAAAATCCCCTACATCAAAGCTGCCCCAAATAACCCCCAATAAAACCCCCACTTGCTCCACCTAATAAGGCTCTCTTGTGAGAAACTATAAATGATAACATAATCATGCTAAAAGGAAAAAATGGTTTAATCCAAAATGAGCCTAATATTCCCCCACATGTAGCATGGTTTGCATCTTGAATGCAAACCATTGTTGATTCAGTTAGGTCTATTGATGTGTATCTATATAGATTATACCTTTGGAGGGAGGAGAGACACCAACTCTATGTCTATGGATTGTTGTATATATAGATCCCAGATTTAGATATTACCAAACAAACCATAGCCCCATATAAAGAAGTCCTTTCACAAATCAACCTATACCTCCAAAAAAAAAATCAATTGGGTGGTGTAGGCATCCACAGATCGTGGCACATTTTTGGGAGAAATGGGGATGGTATTTGACCATCCACACATGCCAATTTTGAGGTTCCTGTTATGCCTTGCATAACCACCCCATCTTTTGCCTTGGTCAAAATGGTTCCCCCTTTATGTTTTTATCTTTTGTTGATTTTCAAACAAAGTTTGGAGTCTTTTGTTTCCAACACTTTGTTTTTCTTTGGCTTAGTCTATCAGAATCGGAACCGAATCGAGTTTTGAAACTTCCTTTGAAACTCATTCTGATCCCCATCCCGATAGTCTTTCTTTTTGACCTGTTGTTTTGTCTTTGTCAGAGCCAGATCTGGAGTGGAAGTTAATTCGATATTTATTTGAAGTTTCCAAATCTGTTTTCATTTCGTCTCCGCCTCCACTTTTTGGACTTTTGTTTTAGACTAAGTTTTTATGTTGGGTTTTCTTATTTCGGTCTTTTTGTTTTAATTTTGTGTTTGGTTTCTTTTATGCTTTGTTGGCGGAAGCGAACCCGAAACGGGAACGAAGTTGGGAAATTACTCGAGTTTCCAAATCCGTTTTCATTTTGATTCCGCTCCCGTCGTTTCTTGGTCGTTGACTTTTTACCGAAGTCACACTGCAATGATGTGCTAGTTCTTCTCCAGTTCCGACTTCGCTTAACTGCATTTAATGCGTTAATGACAGCTGCCATGCGTAGGTAGAAACTTTGATTTTTACCTTGATTAGGGATTAAATGAGTGGTTATCATTATTATTGTTAAGAAATCGAAGAGTGAAGTAGAGCAACAGTGGAGCTTTTTTGGAGTGAATCGATTGAAAGAAGAGGAGACAGTTGCTTGCAGATTTCTTCATAAGGTTTGCCTATTTTGGGTTCGAGGTAGGGTTCCTATTCTCATTCTTCTTTTATTTACTTTCGTGTTTTCTTGTTTCTGTTCGTGTTGGATCGTTTTGCTTGGGGCAGGTTCGTGTTTCTCAGCGGGTTTGCATGTTTAGTTTTTCTTTGTTTTTGTTTGTTTGTTGTTCTTGTCTTCATTTTTTTTGCTTTTGTATCTGGTTTTCTTTGTTTTAGGGCATGGTCATTTTCACGTTTTTGTCATGATTGCGTCGTGCTGCTTTGGTTTTTAATTACGTAGATTAAATTAGGGTTTTACAGTGAGATAGATTAAATTTTGGTTTTACAATGAGTTAGGGTTGGTTAAATCTTGTTTTTACTTAGGGTTTTTGTTGCGCATTCGTCTGGTTAAATTAGGAAGGGTTGAATTCGTGCCCTAGTTTTTTTTATATCGAGGGTTTTTAGTTTAAGGTTTCTTAATGCATTTTTGTGTTCGCATTTAATGTTAAATATGATGCCCTAAAAGTACAATCACCCCCCGGTCATATGAGGATGGTCTTATCATGCTATATTTTAGCCCCTTTTCGTTTAATACGGCCTAGTCCTTAATCATGAAGTTATGCATCAAACTATTAAAATCATTTATGATGTCATGGTCAACCTAGGCGGAAGCAGGATCGAAATTGATTTAGATTTTTGGGCATGTTTTATAATTAGTGTCAATTCCATTTTCCATCCCATCTCCGACTCCGCTTATAGTGAGAAGATTTATTTCAAAATAACAATAACCTTGGCAGAGGCGGAAGTGGAACCGAAACGGAATATGAAAATAGAAAATCTGAAAGAAACCAAATCCGTTTCCATTCCGGTTCCGGTTCTGGTTCTGATCACCATTCCAGTTCCGACTCCGAGCCCGCTTCTTGTTTGTGAAATATCAATAACAGTTTTGGCTCTGAGCCCAGTAGTATGTTAAAAGGGGATTGTTTAGGATGTTTTCTGCCTGGTTCCACCTCCGATGTATGTATGAAAGGTATGATTTTAAGACATATTTTGAGATGTTTATTCAAAGATCTAACTAGAGGTTTTGTTGCAGGAAAGCTAAAGAATGTCGAGAACATCAGGAGTTGTTGTCCAAAGGAACCGGCCTGCAGGAACATCAAAAGCAATAGCTAAGCGCAAGAAGATCAAGCCAGAGCAGTTACCTTATACTTAAGGTATAACCATAGGAGTCCCGTTGTCATTGCAAGCAAAGTAGAATCAGATTGGTCTAACATAACTGATACCAATCTGGGCTAATACAACTTTGAGGAATCATATGCTGACACATTCAATGAGGATGTGACACCTAGAACTAAAAGAATAGTGGATTCCGATTTGGCTCATATCACCTTGTTTCCTCTATCAATCCAATACTCGGAGTTAATCATGACAGCTGCAGGAGCTTACAATCCGGCTACCCGATAATGCATGGATTCACAAGATAATGTAATCATTGATCTCACTCCTCAAATGTTTCAAATCATTTTTAGTGTCCTGGACCCAAAGAACTTGGTGCAGTTAACTAAGGTAGATGCCCTAGAGAAATATAGAAAATACAAGGAATCCAACAAGGTTCACTTGAACAAAAGGTGGTTAAAAGCAGAGAAGAAGTCTCTAACTAAGCTCGCAGACCAACCAAAGAGGGAAGATTTTTATAAAGAAGTATTGGATTTTTATTATGATGTTGTATAGGGCCTTTGGGAAGAGAGATGCCTTTCATTTCAAGGAGTGGATGTTTCCCTTCATCCAGATAATCTTAAATGGCACCCAACAATTTGATTGGTCGATGATTGTTTCAGATGCCATTCATGATCAATTGACCAAGATTAGGGAAACTAAATGCTTTTTTATGACTTCTTATATTGTGTATGTAGCAGCAAGAGTAGGTATCTTCCCAGGTCTGAACAGAGTGGGGATAATAGGAGAGGCTGAGGGACAGAAGAAAGTGTGGGATCGTTATAACCAGCTGTCCCTACAGGTTGTTGAGACTCAATTCAGAAGGGTTAATGATGCATTCCTATATGTGATCATTAACTAGCTCAACGGAGATGCAGGGTACAAACTGAGCCAAGAAGCTATGGCATTTATCACTAAATGGGGATGTTGGTACATTCAATACCCCAAGTTCACATACTTCAGGCTAGTTGGATTTGAAGGTCATCCACATTTGCTGCCAAGATATTGCAATAATAGGATAGTGTTGATGGAATTTGTTTATCAAGCTCTTGGGGTTAATGCCCGGTTTGGATTAAAACACAAAACAAGATGTCATAAGTTCCCCATGCGGTTGGGTGAATACAGCTGTCAGCATCTAGTGGGAGAAAAGGTAGTGTGTAGTGAGTTGATACACTTAAAGCTGGGTTTGTATACAGCTCAGAAGTACTTTGACCCGAAGAGTAAAATGAATGCCTTGTTGTCTTCTGTTTTTGATAAACATTTCAATTTGTTGGAAGATTTATGGAGTGACCGACAAGATGAGTATGACCTCAGGAAGAAGAATTATGAGAGGTTACCCATCTCACTCATGGAAGAGCTTGGGATCAAAAATGACATTCCTGACACATTGGTGGATGATGGAGTTGTATTGGATCCATTGTATGAAGCTTTAAACATTGGGACTAAAAGTCTGGATCCGATTGACTGGGACAGTGAGGAAACCATTGACATTAAGCAGATAGGGCAAGCAATCTTGGATAGGAGCATTCAATGGGTGGTTCTAAGAACCAAAACTCCTCAAGGACCAGCTCCTAAAAAGGGGAAAGGATATAAAAGGATCAAAAGAAAGACACCTCCCAAGGAACCTTTGGAGTTCCTCCCTCCATAAATTGAAGAGATTGAGCTTGAAGTAGTGGCTCAAGATGAACCAGAGACACAAGAGGGAGATGCCCAAATAGGACCGGTCACTTCAACACCTACATTAGGTGAGTCCTCTACTCAAGTCCCACTTGCAAAACAACAAAGTGAAGGAGTGCAAAAAGGGACTCTTCATAATATTGTTGAATCCATGAAGGGAAAAGAAGTAGAGGTAGAAATTCATGATGTTGGAACAGATTCTGATGAGACTCTGTCAGAGAAGGGTATACAATAAAATATGCCTCTAGAGGAGGATACTGAACAGGTAATGACAGAGGAGGATCAGTGGGCGTTATTTGAAGAAGTCAAGAAGGTTGTTGATGATCAAGCACTTGTTGCAGCAATAGAGAAACAAAAGGTAATTGATGCCAAGACACAAGCTGATGCCATACTGCAACAACAACACATAGAAGCTAAATCAAAAGCTAATGAAATAGAGAAGTAGCATAGGGAAAAAGAGCATGTGCTCAAGGTTAAGGAGGAGAATAATATATTAGAATTGATACAGAAAATTCATGACCTTGAAAAAGAAAAGGCAAGACACCGAAGGGAGAGAGAAGTTCTGGTGGCTAAGTTAAAACTTGCTGAAGAATCTCACAAAAAGAAAGAGGAAGCGAAACGATTGCAAAAGGAGAAAGAGGCCGAAGAACTGATCAAAAAGCAACGAGAAGAAAAAGAAGATGCAGAAAAGCTTAAAGCTTTAGAGGAAGAAAGAAAAAGGGAATTGGAGAAGGAAAGATTAGAAGAAGAAAGATTAGAAGAAGAAAGGTTGAAGAAGGAGGAAGAAGATAAGAAAATACAAGAACAAAAGGATAGAGAGGAAGCTGAAAAGCTGGCACAAACAAGTGTGGAACAAGAGCAGCAATAGAAACAGAGGGTTGATTCTCAACCTCAGATAAATGTACAACCTCCCTTAGCTACTGCCTCCTCTTCTTCAACCATGATGACTGTTACTCTAGGTGCTCCTGCTTGGTTGAAATTAGATCTTCAAAAGAGAGCATTGACACCTTCTCAACCTCTCAATTGGGAGGATATGATGAAGGAAATTGAAAAAGAAAGGCCTAAAAAGAAGGCCAAGATCCTGTATTCTACTAGGCTAACTGACAAAGGAGAAATTGTGGTTGAGTGTGCTATACCTATGATAGATAAGGAGGCAGGAGATATGCAATTGATAGATTATCAACTAGGCACTATGAATTTGGGGAGACCTACCAGAGATCAGCAAATGAATTTGATTGATGTGGTAGCATCCTCAACCAAGTCAAGGATGTTGAAGGATAAACAAAGGAAGGATGAGCTTGAGGCTCGGTTAAATCAGTTGCATGTTTTCCTTAAGAATGTTTTCGCTCCAAGATCACAACAGGTTGCTACTATTGAGACCCCAATTTTGTTGAGTAAGAAGGAAGTAGATGATTTGGAACAGGTGAGGGGCAAGGCAAAAATGTTGGATCGGTGGGTTAGTAAATTGAATCAAGAAATAGACGAGGTACTAGAAGATAGTTTTGAGGTTCACAAAGTGACTAAGGGACTGATAGAAGAGATGAATCAATATGTTAAAACATTGGAAGCACAAGAGGAGGAGTACAAAGGATACAACCAAAAATTGAAGGAAGTTAACAAATTGCCTAAAACTACCCTTCTAGAACAATCGATACTGGAAGAAGATAGTAAAGATTTCTTGGAAAAGACTTCTTGTATACTCCGATTTAGAATAGATTTCCTATACAAACATAGAAATGAGGTTCAAGATTCTGTTAAGGATTTAAATGAACAATTTGAGGAGTTGGAGGCCATCATTGCTATTATAGTAAATGTTGATGTACCTGTGAAAGAAGGCCTACCTTTAAACCAAATAAAGGAGAAGTAGACTGAAAGGTTTAAAGAGGTTATGCAGAGAGGAGATGTTGGTGAAGATCTACTGATAAATCGATTGATGGACATCAAAGAAGAGATAAGGGCAGCTAAGAGAGAGTTGATGAAACTGAAGGATATGAGAGGGCTTGTTGTAGCGGAGTTGGAAAGAATTAAGTTTGAAGATAGCTGGGTGGATGGGCCGGAATTGGATATTCTACAACAAGTCTTCTCTAGCTATGATGAATACATTGTGGAACAAACTTCGCATGCATAAATCTCATGCATGCATGGCTTTCTTCTTCTTTGCATGTTGCATGCAGCACTAGCAGTTTTTGAAGCACATGGCTTTCTTCTCTTCTATTCTCTTTTTCTTCCAGTTTAACTGAGTTTCCAAAGATAATTGTAATCCCTAAAAGGGTGGGTCGACTTAAAATAGAAGAGGACTTTAGATTTTGTATATCTATAAATACCCTTGGGGTATCATATTGTAAGGTTCGGCTGATGGAGAATAGAATTGGCCACTTGATATTAGGAGGTAGAATTTTCATAGTGGTTACAAAGATACATTGTTACTTCATTTTTACAGTTAAATAAAATTATAGGTTTACGCAATATGGTGTTAGAATTAAGTTGTTTTACTTGATAAGGTTGATGAGTTATAATCTATCTGTATGCCAGTGATTGTGCTAAAGCATGATTGTTTCTTATGTGATGAAAGTCATTAAAAGAAGCTGGATTTAAGGATTATCTCATTAGATTATCAGTAAATTGAATTGATTGAAGTCTGTTGATCTATGATCTTGGCAATGAATGAATGTGTGTTCTTTTTGGAATCTTTGAAATAGTTGTGATATGCGAATTGTGATGATAAAATAAGCACCTTAGATGCATGCAATAGTATGGATTATTCTATAAATTTTGTCATGCTTTGGTTTTCTTGATCTATTAGAAAAACATTCATTCTTTAAGATATATGTCCGGATGTTAGATAAGTTTGATTCATGTTTACCTACTTACCCTCTGATCTATCTTTTTCTTTTATTTAAAACCCCCTTTCTTTATTAAAGTAACTTGATGAATAAGTCATTGCTTGTATTCTTTGTTACCAGCACAAGCCCCTTGAACATTACACTTGCATGGACCGATTGAGTGACACCAGACAGTTGAGAACCAACTACCAGGACCTTGGGAGTTAGGCTACTATATGTTGTCTTTCTTTTTCAGGAGAAATAGAGTAGAAATATTTTGTTTAAACGTTGTTTGTGTCATTTTCACCATCAGCAGTTCCATTGTACTTTTTGAGAAAGTTATGGGTATATTTTGAATTGGTTTTGGAGACACTCAAAATTTGTCCTCACAATCATCATATTTTCGTCTATTAATTAAATGGATATTATTATATGTTTAATTAATTCATTTAATACTTTCTTCTATTCATTCATTAATTCGCTTAAATCATTTATCTATTTCATATTACTTAATTTGCATAATCATTAAAATATCCATACATTAATTAACATGAAATTTGCATTCATTGCATATTTTAAATCATTTGCATTTTTATAAATAAATTCATTAAATCATTCATCTATCTAAACGACTAAATCTCCATCATGTCATAATTCCTCCTATTTATTTATTTCATTCCCATCAATTTTATTTTATTAAACAATATGGGATAATTATCAATTTCTCCATTTCATGCTTTTAATCCCACATCTCTCTCGTAACTCAGATTTATCATGTGAGAACATTTGTATAAACCCTCTCCCTTCTCACCAAAAAGCATATTTGATTTCCAATAGCATATTCGATCTTTACTTCCGTTCATCATAGCTTCTTGATGTATTTGTTCTTGTGAAAATTTGAGAGCACCAAATGCGCAATACAAGATCTTGATGATAGGAAAGCAATGGAGTTAGTTTTCTTTTGAATGCATATGTTTTGGTTTTCGTAGTGTAGTTTTATGTTAATGCATTTGTGTTCATTTAGGAAAGCTTCATTGATGTAATGTTGAAAATTTTTTGAATCTGGTTATAGTTTCATTTAGTTTTTCATTTTTCAACATAAGCAAAATGGTGAACCCAACGTGAAAAATAGAAATGCTAAAATTTGACTATCTACTAAGTGAATAGTTTGTATGGTTTATCTATGCTTTCACATTTTGCATGCATATTTGCTAACCAAACAACCATGTATAACGTATGCTTTCACATTTTGCATGTAGTTTGAAGACAGGCCCAGGAATGAGATTTCGCATGCATATCTGCTAGTAGTGTATACTTTCACGTTTTGCATTTCCATCAATCTACAAAGATACTTCTTAAATTGTGTTATATTAGTCGCTTGTAGGGGCGGCTCGTGACAACTTTTAGAATAATGCGAACCTCATAGTTTTCCCTTGAGAATCTTCGTAACCTTTTTCTGCCTCATGAACAATCACACCTTTCAAGTGTTAGTCTTGTAAAAGCTTAGTTTGAAATGTACTTTTCTAATTGCTAACTAAACTCCAATTTTGCGTGACTTCCAGTTTCACAAGCCAGTGTGATAAGCTAGACATTCACATAGTATTCCATTCAATATTTTGAGCTGCAACTCCAACAGTGTTAGAAAGCAATCTAAGATCTCTTGATTGACATATCATGCCATGCATTCCAGGTTCTGTAAAACTTTGTAAACATGAATTGCAACTAAGAAGACTAATGCAACGACCTTTAGATTTCTGAAATTTAAAAATTCTTGGTCCTCTTGTATAAACTCATGCAGAACCTTGAAAGCAATAATGTGCCTCGACTAAGATCAAAACCATTTTGATATGGCGCCATGAAAGATGATCCCCCAATTTGCAAGTTGAATCCTAATTGTCGTCCATGGCTTTTATTTACAGTTTCAATGTAAATGTGAGAATTTTAACGAACTTGAAGTGAAAATATGAGTAAAACATTTGTTAATTATGACATGATTTTGTTAGATCTTCAAATCTTTAGTTAATTTTGACGTGATTTTGTTAGATCTTCAAATCTTTAGTTAATCTTGACATGATTTTGTCATATTTTTAATTAATTCTTATTATGCCAGCAAGATTAATTAGTTTTTAATTTTTAATAGTTAGTTTAGATTAATTTAGACTAATTTTAGTTTGATCAATTTAGATTAATTTTAGCAATTAATTTAGTTTAGATTAAATTTAGTAATTTAGATTAATTTAGGGGGCAGTAGGCCTAGCTCGATTGACTAAAGCATCTTGTTGTAGGCAAGAGGTCACGAGGTCTAGTCTCCCCACCGTCCCCGTAGTACCGAAGGGTGTGTCACATTAGCGTGACTGATCATGTGAAAAAAGTTTACCATGCGCACTGCAGTTTATAAGGGACAGATACCCAACTGATTCCTACACTCTAAAAAAATTAGATTAATTTTAGTAGTTAAATTTGTTAGTTTTGGTTTATATTAATTTTAATATTAGTTTTAATTAATTTAGATTAGATTAATTTAGATTTAGATTGATTTTTATTTAGATTAATTTTAGTAATTTAGATTAACTTAGATTAATTTTAGTAATTAACTTTTTCACTTTTGGTTAGTTGGATTAATTTAGTTAGGTTTAGATTAATGTCATTTTTATTTTTAGTTTATTTTTTTATTTTGTAGCTAATCTATGTTGACTAGGCTTTTGTGCAGGTTCGCATGTCAAAGACTTGAAAGCAAAAACTTAAACTTTCACATGTCAAAGAATTAAATGAAAGACGCTCATTTGTTGAATACTGGAGACCTAAACTACTAATTAGTGTGTTGCAAGTTTGATTGTCAGAGAATCTATTTTGAAACATTGTGTCTTTTTTTATAGATTAGATCACATTTAGATTAGTTGGTCTAAAAGGAACTCGAGTGTTTGTTTTGACATCATAAGCAAGGTTAAAATTAACTAGTGCTTGCATTGTCTTAAGTTTTACATCTTCTCTTTGGATGTGTATGCTCTTCTATCACACCACTTGGTGATCTTGAGAATCAAAAGCATTCCTTTGACATTTTTTTATAACCACCCACACATTTCGATTTGGATTTAAAATGAACCACATGCGAGTGTGACGAAAAGGCATTTTATATGCTCTCTCCTTGTGCTTTGTGTGATATGGGAGATCAAAAACAACGTACTTCCTTACTTTTGTTTACCCTTTAAAGGGCCTACCTCAAAAGAGGGAACGACCCAAGTAACACTGTTTCGGTCCATTATATAAATTATCATGATTGTTGGGAAAGTCTTTGATCACCTAATGAGGATGTCCTATGCAAACAAGTGCCACCCATAGTGTCCATGTGACACATCAAAATCCTTTCTTAGGAAGGGATTGGGAGGCCTCTTAATTGAGATGATCTTTCCTCGTGCATAGGCACCAGTATTTCCCCAAAACACAAACAAAGAACCATTGTTTTAGTGGCCAAAATTCATTTTACTTGCTAGTGCAGGAACGGTCATTTTGAAGTTGCCCCACATCTTCACTATTCATGTGTAGAGGAAAAAAATCTTCTTTGGGGGAATGATACTTGGTGTGCCCATGCCATGTAAGGGGGAGCTAGTTTCACCAAGTCTCTAGTTGTCTGCCTTGTTTAAGTGGCTAGAGAAATCCAAGTGGGGATCTAGCGTGTAGTATCTCTTCGTATCCTAGGTTGTGCAAAGTGTTTTCAAAGTGTTTGTCATTTCACATCAAGATCAAACTCAAAAACATTATGTTTTTTATGTCTTGCGTGTGTGTTCAAAACAAATCTCGACTAAACATCACACCTAGGAATTGACAACATCTCAACCTTGCAAACTCCAAAAATTCAAATAGCAAAAGCTTCCAAAATTAACCTATCATTTAAATCTCTTGGGGGCATCATCCTTGCGTTCTTGTCTTTCAATCCTTGCATTCCACCTAGTCCTTGCATATTTATCATTGTTCAAACAAACCATTAGCTTGCACTTAGGTTACTCTTCCTAGGTCTTGACATCAAACCTTTGGCTATTAATCGCTTGTATCACTTGAGGTTTATCATCCTTGAGTTAGGGAATTACCATTATCCAGGAGTAGGGAAATCTTTTTGGAGTTCATCATCTCCTACATACCCTCTCTTGATCATCTATCCTTTTGTTTATCCATCATAGCACAAGTAAATCCTTGGATCATAATTAGCTTCGAACCTAGAGTTTCCTTGAGATCTTGTATTCTTATCATATCAAGCTTATCATACCATACCATTCTCATATCCCATCTTAGATTCATAGCCTAATCTTAGGTCTCATGCATTATCTTGTCCTGGGTTGAAGATCAGAACAATCACCCACGACCCCTAGAACAACAGTAAAAATATTTCAAGAAGGGAACCCTTGGGGAAGATCACATTAGTGTTACAACTAGTGAAACAAATGAAACTGATAACAAATAAATAACCCAATCCCACATATATGGATCACTTAATGATCATAGATTCACTAAACTACTTATAGAGGTAGTCAAACGTAACCTGCAACAATACTTCAAGGCCCTTGTTGATGATGGAATCAAACTACCTCCTGATTTTGACATATCCTTACTCACAATTAATGACAAACATGAATCTAGTGAACCTAAGCATACAAAAATAAACAATGAGGATAGAATCAAAGATCATAGACCCTTTTATTTACAACCTAGTTACAAGAGATCTTCAAAGACGTCAAAACCTGCATCTACAAACAATCCTATTTTGGATGAGCTTATAGCACCGAGACAAGAATAGTAAAACATCATCCCACAAGTTCTCCATTGAAGATATATGTCCTTATCCTTTCGATCTGAGCATACAAATGCCACCTTTTCCTAGTCACTGGGACATACCAAGACTTGATAAATATAAGGAAAAAGGAGATCCTAAAGACCACTTAAGAGAATTTTGTGCTGCTACCTTAGAATTTACAGTTGATGAGACATACCTTATGATATTATTCCCTCGTAGTCTAGGAGGAGAAGCTATGGAATGGTTTTCACGATTACCCTCGGCCATCAAATATTTTCAATAATTGGCTAATAAATTTGTCTCCAATTATAATTTTAACTATGAACTTAAAGTGACCATGACAAACCTTTTTAACATTAAACAAAAACAAGGAGAATATTTTGTGTCATTTTTACAAAGATGGAGACATTTAACAAAATGATTACCTTATACCATTCCAAAAAAATAATTGGTTGACCTCTTTTGTCAAAATTTGAACAAGGAACTTCACCTCAAATGCTTGGATTCATTTGATGAAGTCATAGAAATGGGATTTCGAATAGAAAAAACTCTCATCGATGATGGAACTATTAAACTTAATAATGACAAAGATCAAAAATCAGGCTCGAGCAACAAGACACCTTTTTGGGTAAAGAACAAGAATGTATTCAATGACGGATTTGTTGATGCGAAAACAACTAAAACATCAACACCTATCTACAACCTTAAAGGTTCATCTTCAGATAAAGGAAAAGAAAAACAAAGAAGTTTCCCTAAACAAAACTTTACACCATTGGGACAATCACTTGAATCTGCATTAAAAGAAATCCTTGAAAATAATCTTATAACGCTACCTGATGAAAGAATATAATCCACAAGTCAAACCCCCGTGGTGGAATGAGGATCACTTTTTTGACTATCATAGACACAAAGGACATAAGACTAATAGTTACAATAAACTTCGACATCTAATGCAAGACCTTATTGATGACGGTAAGATAGCAGTTGACGAACACACTCTAGTAACTATTATCGTGAGATGTTTAAAAACCCTTTCCATAAGCATGAAAAGGACAAAGGAAAGGCCCCTGAATCTAGTGATGGTGTGAACTATACTACTACTAAGTATTATAACTAACATTAGTGAGGTCGATAATCAAAGGCAAAGAATTTGATTGTAATGTTACTACCTACAAAGGCATGGTTACCCTTAGAGGTCCTAACCCAAAACCCGTTGCACTAACTTCAAGATACAACCTCATAGAGAATTTAGGTAAAACTCTCACGCAAATTTCTATACTTGAGCTGCTAAGTATGACTATATTATAACTAACATTAGTGAGGTCGATAATCATATGAACACTTTCATTATAAAAGGCAAAGAATCTGAATGTAATGTTACTACCTGCAGAGGCATGGTTACCCTTAGAGGTCCTAACCCAAAACCTGTTGCACCAACTTCATGATACAACCTCATAGAGAATTTAGGTAAAACTCTTGCAAAAATTTCTATACTTAAACTGCTACACCTATCTCCTAAGCATAAATCTATCCTAGATAAAGCGCTTGCTACTGGTACAGTGCCTATAGACCTACATGTGGATCAATTCCAAGCTTTGGTGGGACACAACACCTCTCCTCACACTCTCACTTTTATTGAGAATAATGATTTTTCCATCCGACAACCACATAATGTACCTTTACATATTGAAGTCCTTGTCCATAAAGTTAATTTCAAGTGAGTTATAATAGAAGGAGGAGCAAGCCTTAATATTTACACTTAGAAATTTATCACATAATTAGGGTTCTCTAAAAATGCAATTGATCCAAAAAAAGATTACCATAAAGGCATACGATGAAGAGGAGCGCTTATCTAAAGGATCAGTTACTTTACCAATCAAGGTTTGGCCTGTGGTAAAGGATGTGGTTTTTCAAGTCCTTGATCTCGCTTTGACCTATAATATCCTCCTTGGAAGACATGGATTCATGCAATGCAAGCAGTACCTTCTACATACCATCAATGCATTAAGTTCCCACACAATGGTGTTGAAATCACAATACAAGGAGATCTAGATCCTTTCATGTATTGTCATAATCTAAGCCCTAAAACTGAAATCACAATCCCTAGCAATCGTGAAGCACTTCCTTCTCAAGCATATTTTGGTCTTGAGTTCTTAAAAGCATCCACTTCATTTACCGCACCATCAAACCCCAAGGTCCAAACCCATGATATGGGATGTGGAGAATATCATATGGATAATTTACCAACAAAATACAATGTTAATACCATCAAGAAGGGTCAAACTTCCAACAATGATGTCAAGAAATCTGCATAAGGAACATAAAAATATGGTCGTGCTTGGATTGAAACCTTTTGGGATCATGATGATACATCTACCTTTGCCATATCTGCTTCCACTCAAGCTTTTCATATCCATGATAACCCCATGTTTGACCAGGACATCTATGATAACCCACTCTTTGATCATGACCCCACTGAGGATATCCAATCATCATCCTTGCATCCCACCTGCCCTAGGCTAGGATATGAATCTCCTATTGTCACCTCTACTAAGCCATCTTGCCAAGTCATCAAGGATGTGTAAGCCTCCTTTGATGTTAATAGTACTAAAAAGGATAGTCCCAAAGACTCCGTTGATGGCATCGCAAATCCCATTCCTCCACTAAACATTTATGTCACTTCACCTATTTCATCCATCTTACTCACCTCCATTCACATCATAGACATGGATCAACAAGTCATATCTCAAAAAAAAAAAAAAGGCAAAGCTCCGATGAAAGAGTTATCTTTAAAAGAAGATCAAGAATCAAAAGAGATAATGGAAAGAAAATAAAATCAAGACAAGTCCTCTAGTCAAAATAAAAAGCTATTGGACAAATCAAAAATAAAATTAAAAAACAAAATCAAGCAAACTTCGATCTCCAATTATGCCTCTCCACCAAAAATCACTAGGGGGCATCTATCAAAGCACAAAGTCAAAAAAAAATCTTGTTAATCCAATGTCTCTATCATTATCGCTCATTCCATACACTCCATTCCATTCATCCATATTCACATATCCATCATATCCCTCCATTTGTGATTTTTTTCAATGGACCTTTGACAACAACCCCTTCACGTACTCTAGCTCATCGGTTGCCCATGCTCCTTTTCGTCTGAAGTCGATGGCCCATGTAGTGTGCACATTAGGGATCATACCATAGACTATTTTTTCCACCACATCTGTCATCCTTCATACTTTTCACTTGCACTCCTCATTCAGATCAGGTCCTTTGGTCTCGCACAGTCATCCAAGCAAGGTCAATGCATCACCATGACACTCTACGGATTTGGGGCATACCAGTTATCAACTCTAGTAGGTGAATTGTTCAGTGATCCCATCAACAGTATGCATATCTACAGGTTTTATACCTGAGTACTTCATAGAGTACACTCTTTTAAAGGCCTGAAAAAAATACAAAAAAATTGGAAAAAAGTCAAAAAAATGGAAAAAAGTCTTGGAAAAAAAATGCAAAAAAAATGAAAAAAGTAAAGAGAAATCAATTCGTTCAATGTTGAAATCCACTTCGATGGCGCCTTGAGCAAGTACCATGGTGAAAACTGAGAAATTGGCGCCATGTGTAGAGGCTTCACTCCTCTTTCCTTTAGAGGTCCACTTGATCTTTCCACCCCATTTCCATTCACCCTCCACTTCATAATAGCCTTTTCACACTCACCATGGCTTGTGAATTGTTCGACATTCCCCTCGCTTGCTCGCTTCACCAGGCATACTAAGTTAGTCCTATCCCTCACTAGGGCATTTCCTCAACCTTAGCTATGGGTTGGGATACTTGGCATCTCGTAGTTAGAAAACTACCCTCTATGTTTGTCTGCTCACTTGCAATTCGTCTCCTTCTATTGTAAAACTTCCAAAAGTTCTAAAAAAATCAAATATTCCAAAAATCCCAAAAAATCAAATATTCCAAAAAATCTAAAAAATCAAATATTCCGAAAAATCCCAAAAATCAAATATTCCAAAATCCCAAAATCAAATATTCCAAAATCTAAAAATCAAATATTCAAAAATCCAAAAAATCAAATATTCCAAAAATCCAAAAATCAAATATTCAAAAATCAAAAACCAAATATTCCAAAATCCAAAAATCAAATATTCCAAAAACCAAAAAATATTAAATATTCCAAAAATCCAAAAAATCAAATATTCTGAAAATCCAAAAGAATCAAATAAACTTCAAAAAAATTCCAAAAAATAGTGACACTTTTTTATTGCCACGCAGCTTTGAACTTCAACAAAATTAAAACACGCCACGATTGACAATTGAGTGGACATTGCAACATACCTATCAATCCATCTTTCAAATCCAATTAAACTCATAAACTGTGACAAGAATCAATTCCACATTGAAACATGATGTTTGTTTGTTTATCAATATTTTGATT
The DNA here is from genome assembly GCA_007115665.2 of Sequoiadendron giganteum. NCBI lineage: Eukaryota > Viridiplantae > Streptophyta > Pinopsida > Cupressales > Cupressaceae > Sequoiadendron > Sequoiadendron giganteum. The sequence goes on along the minus strand of CM021110.1, from coordinate 336,432,104 downwards.
GATTTATGATTTTATCTTTGGTGGCATGTCTTTTAGCTTCTCGAGGATGTCTTAGACTAGAGAGGCAAGGATGGGGCATGTTCACTTGTTTGTTGTCTGTGGATTGGCTTTTATTCACAGGATGACTCGTCTTAAGACATGGTTATCTAAAATCATTGAGGACCCATGAGTCTAGTGTGGATGAGAGCATTCATTGTCTAATAGTGTCTTCCATGCAATAATTATTCAGGTCATCTAAGGTCCTCATACCTAGATGCTTATACTTCATTGCTAAATAAAAATGCAAACAGTATTCAGGTTGTTTATACATTCATGTTATCTATACACTTATACTAATTTGTGACATAATAAGCTCTATGATGATAAAGCACCATGTAAAGCACAAGAAGCTTCATCACCTTCATTTCCTTCATATCCCTTTTGATCCATCATTTCCTTCATCATTTTATTTTCTTCATGCTCCTTATCTCAAAGGGTAATTAATCGAATTATCTAATTGAAGCTTGTCTTTTAATCCAAATATCAAATCAATCAACTTGATTTTTAGCATGGGACTCCAATTCTCCTAGATCACTCGATCTATTAATCAATCATTGTTTTGCACTTGCATCAATCTCAATCAGCTTATCAACCTGGCTATATTGAGCATTTCTATCGATTGTTCAATTACACCTATCAATTGTGCATTTTCATCAAATGTGCATCTTCGCTAATTACTTGTGCAATATCAATTATCAATTTTTCTCCTCGTGATCTATCGAGAGATTAATCTTATCACAACTTGTTCGATCAATCTCTCGAGGGGCATATCATCCTTATCACCATCCTTACTAGGATGTCCCTAAGGCATGTATCAGTTAATCATTTTTTTTTTCTTTAAAACAATGTGATAGGCTGCATTGTCTTAAAGAGGGGCAAAATGTAGACACTCAAAAATTTTCCTCACAATTGTCCTATTTTTTGTCTATTAATTAAATGGATATTATTATCTGTTTAATTAATTCATTAATACTTTCTTCTATTCATTCATTAATTTGCTTAAATCATTAAAATATTATAAGCATTTATCCACTTGCATAATCAATCATTTATCCATTTCATATTACTTCATTTGCATAATCATTAAAATATCCATACATTAATTTATATGAAATCTGCATCCATTGCATATTTTAAATCATTTATATTTTTATAAATAAATTCATTAAATCATTCATTTATCTAAACGCCTAAATATCCATCATGTCATAAATCCTCCTATTTATTTCTTCCATTCCCATCAATTTCATTTGATTAAACACTATGGGATAATTATCAATTTCTCCATTTCATGCATTTAATCCCACATCTCTCCCGTAACTCAAATTTATCATGTGAGGACATCTATATAAACCCTCTCCCTTCTCACCAAAAATCATATTCGACTTCTAATAGCATATCCGATCTTTACTTCCATTCATCGTAGCTTCTTGATGCATTTGTGCTTGTGAAAATATGAGAGCACCAAATACGTAATACAAGATCTTGATGATAGGAAAGCAATGGAGTTAGTTTTCTTTTGAATGCGTATGTTTTGGTTTTCGTAGTGTAGTTTTACATTTTTGCATTTGTGTTCATTTAGGAAACATTGATATAATGTTGAAAATGTTTTGAATTTGGTTATAGTTACATTTAGTTTTTCATTTTTCAACATAAACAGGGTTTAAAGACTGATCATTTTGACATTAGATAATTCCATGGTGTTGGTGGTGGCATGCCATAGCATAGGGTAGGGGCATATATTAATCCAAACTAAATTTTTCTTGCTCCACCCATCGTTGGTCCTTTTTTTCTCAATATTCCTACACCCTTTCAACAATGGGTAGTGGTTTCAGCTTTAGGAGCATTGAATACGCTCTTGGGGAATCTAACTAACTAAGCTACCCACATGGTAGCTAAAGTTAGTGGTACAGAGCATGGAGGAGATGGTGCCCATCCCGACACCTCACACATATCAACATGACATTTTTGTTGTAATTATAATCAACCATGTCATGGTCTTGCTCACACATCCACTTTAAGAGCTACAACAAAGGAGAAATCATTCTTAGATTTATTATGTGATCATCCTACATAGGTACATGCCACATTTAAATTTATTTCAACTTGTGCAAAATGTGTATATATCAAATTATAAATAATGAATTATATATTATGAATTGTTTGGTGCAGATGAGTGGCTCCAAGACATCATCTTGATTTGATCAATTATATTTTGCATCAAAAATTATACATCTCAACACACCTTATGGGGTAGACTAATAAATCAACCATAAAACCATATGTATGTAGCTCATTACTAAATATATAAATTTAATTAGTTTCTTCAAAATAGATATATTTTAACACTTATACGATTTAATTCAAAAACATTAAACAGTTTTACAGTATCAAGGAGGTCATGACACTTCCATGTTAGACTAACTATAAGGTGTGGTGAGTGCTCCTTCATCATAAACTTTTATGCCCAAGTCATCCCTACTATGTAGTTATCTTTATTGTAACATTTGTACTTTGAATTCGTTGAAGTATAATTTTGTAATTTTAAATTCATTCTCGAATTTAAATATTTATACATGTCTATGTATATATACGTAGGACAATAACACTATTAGGGTAGTTACTAGTCCTACCACTGGTCATGGACAATTTCACGAATCATCCAAAACATGTCAGGTCCTACTGGTAAATTTTATATGCAGTTTCTAGGTCTTTTATATGGTTACATATTTCAATAAATATTCAAGCCTAATTTGTGCTTTATTTGAATATCTAGGAATTAGCAACAAAAAAATTGGTATAGAATTGACAGTTGTACTAAAGTAGTGGGATGTGGGAGACGATGAGCATCATATGCTACATGTATGGACATTTATTTGTCTAGATTCAAATATTTAATTTCTTGTTTTTTTAAATTAGAGTTTTATTTAAATAATATGCATGTATTTTTTTGAAGTTTTATTTTATTTCAAGTTTCTTTTTCTTCTACAAAGTGAGCTAGGTCCATCTACTTCACATAGAACAAAGAGGCCTCTCCATTTTGGTGATGATAAAACATACAATGTTTAATTTGACTTTTTTTTAATGGACTATGACATGCATTTATGTTTTGTTGACTCCGAGTATATTTCAATATGTATTTCATGGAATATGATGTATTTATTTTTGAAATGATGAAAAATGGGTCTATGGGTTAATGAACCAATTGGGACCTATTATTCCTCAATTCATTAGGAAATGAGATCCACACAATGAAAGGACTATCAACCTTTAGGTGAGTCAATTCAAAGTGTGAATCTATTGATTTCCTTTTTTGCAAGGACGGGGGTCTTGATTAAACAACACTTTGGGGAGAAAGATTAAAAATAGCAAACTAGCTCCAAAATGCAATCTACAACTTGAATCTAATAGATTAAGCTCAATACCGATGGAACCAGAAATTGAAATATAGATTAGAGAGAGGTAAGATGATGTGTACCAGTCACCAAAAGTGCTATGTTGAAGTTGATCTGGGACTCATTCGCCTAGGGGCGAATGGGTCCTAAGTTAGGGTTTGTTTGCAACTTTCAGGAGCCTCTACTAGATATTTGAATATCTCAATTTGCCCAAGTTTTAGATTCAAAGAGCCAGAAATAAATTATGTAATTGAGTTTCTATGAGATGACAACTTTTGCAACTTTGACAAGTTCTTCAATTTTCCTCTTCAGGAGATCTCCAAGATTTCTTCCACCTAAATCTGCAAACATAAATTAAGAGGGAAAAATGTTTTTTTTTTTTTGTGAATGGGGGTTTGCCTTGGTCAAAGCCCGTTTTGGTAATAAAACCTTGAAATGAAACAAAATAGCATGAAAGGAATGATGAATGAACAACTCTATGTCACAAATCACCAAACCCTTGAATGAACCTTGGAATGTAGATCTGCAAAGTTTGCATGAAATGGTTTCAATAGATATGGATCTTGATCTTGAAACTTGATTTGAAACAATGCCTTGAATGCTTGAATGGATCATGAAACGTACATCATCATATTAGCTCCAAAAACATGCATGATGCAAGAAGACTTTGACATGAAAATTGGATCTTGATTGCTGCAATAATTCTTCAATAAATCTGCTCTTGAATGCCTTGGATTGCTCTTGAAATGCTCTCTTAAAAGTGCTCTTAAGATAACTTCTAGCTTGCTTAGATGAATCTTAGTGAAATGACCTTATATTTATAGGTATGTAACATTAATTTCCCGAAATTCAAATAACACAAGCCAACATGTGAATATAGATTTGAAAACTCACCTAGGATACACATTGCTCGATAAGAAGTTTTATGTTTAGGAATTAATGAATGTTGGGTTTCCTCTTCAAAAAATACAATTAAATAGGCTTGAATTTGAATTAAAGGGGCCAATTAAGGAAAATTAAGCTAAATTTATCAAGGGAGACCTAAATAAGTGTGAAAGTGTAAAGAGGTACACTTTACAACACCAAAAATAAGGCACAATTAAGTCTATTTTAATTAATAAGGCCCTAAACTTAATGTGAATATATAAAATACATATTACAACACTAAATTAAGGCATCATTAAGTTCATTTTAATATTAATTTCTAATTAAGTGTGAAAATGTAAAGGGATATATTTTTCTACACTACAATTTTATATGTTGACTATGAGTACATTTCATGGCATGTATTTTAGTATTTCATGGACTATATGTATATGTTGACTATGAGTACATTTCATTATGTATTTCAATATGTTATTTTGCTTCATTTTATTTTATTTTCCAATTTTTTACTTTGTGGATAATCATTAATATATTTTTAATAAGATTGCTAGAAATGGTTCTAGGTTTAGGACTATAGTTTTGAATGAAAAGCAACATTTATGAATTGCTCAAAAAATTGATAGGCTCTCATATATATTAAAAATTAACCATTGTTTTAATTTTACATATTGTGCCTCTTAAAATATAATCTTAGAGAAAATTGGTAACACGGAATGTGAAATATGGAATATGTGCCTTTTGAAATACAATCTATATGTACACATAATTATGAATTCAAATTATTATACTCATGTTTATTTAAAAGTTAAGCCAATCATGTGTATTTCCAAACTTAAAAAAAAAAACAAAGGTCTATCTAGATTTAAATGGGTCATTTAAACTATATATGTAATCGTGAAAGAATGATCCCAATTTATAATAATTACAAGTTATATGTTATAAATTAAATAGTCAAGGATTAAGTATTCTATATTAATTATCATAGATTCAAGTCCTCTTGGAACTCCTAAAAAAAGGTTTTGATGAGTCTTAAGATCCCAATTAATAGTAATTGTATCTTTCTCGTGACATGTAAGTATGGAGACTAATATTATATAATTAGGGTAAATATACAATAGAATTGTTATTACTAACAATAATATCTAGATATAGTTTAAATATCACCAAGATGGTAAATGTAACCTCAAAAATAAATATAGCATGCCCATCTTCTTTAAAATATCTAGTCAACCATGGAGAAACTTGAATAACATATAGCTTTTTACATTCAATTCATTATCTAAAACCTTATATAAGATGACAACTTGAGGAGAACAAGAAAAAACATGACAAAATGTATTACCTTTAAATTTTCTAATCAATACATGTTTTTAATATGTATAGTAAAAACAACACCAAACAAACCAACAACCCAATTAGATTTAAATAAGACAAAAATATGGAAAATTAGGATTGAGAATGGAATTGATTCAAAGAAACATACCCATGTCTCAAGTTTGATTCATGTGTACTCTTTCTAGAGGCAACATGGGTATACCATAAAAGCCCTATAATTTATAGTGAAATTTGAGAAACCCCCTTCAAATATATTCACTCAAGACTTATTAGGTCATATTTCCCATCTACAAAATACTCTGTCTATCATAAGAAGCAACTACATACCTTCAACCTCCTTATATTAGGTCATATTCTATAGGCAGATTAATTTGCAACTAATTACTTGTGACTTTCTAAGACTAATTAGGTCATATTCTATAGGCATATTAATTCACAACTGCCTACCCTTGACCTCCTAGTATTTCTTGCTTTGGTAATTATCATCTTAAACTCTTTTTGGGTGCATTAATATTAAAAAACTACCTTTAAAGTGTGACACATAGAAATAAAAACAACCAACCCTAGCCATAATGCATCTTAAATCCATAACCACAAGATTGTTGGGATTAAGGTGTCTCATCCTTTGAGTCTTAGCATTATTTATGGGATAAATATTTGTGTAATTATTGGTATATCCTAAGTTGCCAACTATAATGGTTGTCATAACACTTTGTGGGAGCCATCATGGAGTGTTATATCCTACATGCAAGGTGCAGAGTTCAACGAAGTGCCACTTGTCACCTAGGCGCTTATTGGAAGCATTATTACTTATGCATACTTCATGGAGGTGCGCCATAGTGACACTTGTTGCTTGAGTACTCATTTGGAAAGAGGAATTTTTAAAAAAATATTGAAGTTGCACAAAGGTGACATGTGTCAAGGCATCTTGAGTTAACTATGGCATGTTTCTACTTTTGAGGAAGTTGGTGCCCACTTTGAAAATTCAAGGTTGGAAGTTGTTATTTGCAATTGGAGTTGTGTAAGGATGAAGTTTCTATTCCAAGTTGAGTCAAACTCGGAATGTGGACACCCATTTTTTTGACAGGTGTTTTTTTGCATGTGCATATTGCATGCTTTTTCATGCAATGCCTTTCTTGTTACATGTTCATGCATGGGTGTGGGTTTGAGGAAACTTCTATCCTAGGTACTGTAGACTCCATATATACAGGTGTTTTTCTTGGGGATTTATGTGAGAAGAGTTATTTGCAAGGCCGTCAAAATTTTGCCAAAGATGGAACAAGATGTAAATATCTCGTAATGGCCTTGAGCCTGAAGAATGTATTGTAATTCTTTTGTTACTGAATAATATATTGGCTCTATGGTTTTAGAGTGTAGGGTTTTATACTCAAAAGGGTTTTCCCCACATAAATTTTTGTATTCTTTCTCTTTTGTCTTATTCTTCTTGTTTGCTTTTATGTGCCTCTAATGTTGTTGAAACTACTTGATCTGTAAAGATCTTCTCCTTGATCTAAAAGGAGCTAAAACTTAATTGCAACTTATTTCCTTTAAGAATAGTAGTATATGTTTTTGAGGTTCCTCAATTGAATGAATATAACCAAAGGCACATACTAATCCTAGATGGAGTTTTGGGATGCCTAATTTTCCCTTCAAATTGGTATCAGAGCTCAGTTCCATATTTTCATGTGCTTGCATGTGTTGTATGCAAGTTGCACATGTGTTGCATGTACTTGTAAGGGTTTGCATGTACTTTCATGGGCTTTAATTTACTTGCATGTGTGTTGTATGGGCTTACATGTCACTTGCTTGTGCTTGCATGGTGATGCATGTGGTGTTTGGTGTTCTGGGTATTCCTTAGCCTTAGAGGCTTGAGGGAATAAAAATTGGAGGAATGGGCTAATTGTTAATCCTTTGGCGAGTGAAAGACTTGTAATTTCTTTATTTTTTGGAAACAATAGGCACAAAGAAGGATGGTTAAGATAGAAATAAGTAGAGTTAATCACATTGAAATGATGTTGATCGAGAGCTCCTAGTTAGATAATTGAATAACCTTGATGCATGGGGTGTGGTTACACTTCATGGTTGTATGCATCAAAGTATTCATATTGGGTGTCTGAGATGGGTCCTCTAGTGATATGGAGACACTTGTGTTGTTGTGATCGTGGTGTGTTGTGCTTGTACTAAATACTTGTTTTAGTTCCTCATATTGGAAGTGTTGAAAATGAAGGTGATATTGTAGCTTAAAACTTGTAAAACTATGTGACTGTAGATCTAATTAAGTATTCTTTGTGTATGATTAATCTATTTAGATCAATTATTTGTATATGATTATTTTGTTTAGATCAATTTTACCAATTGTAGAAAGAGATAGAAGATTGTAGAAGAATGAGATAGAAGATAGAAGTGACACAACATATGCATGGAGAAACCCTTTCTGGAAAAAAACTCTACCAGAATCAATAGTGCTTGTATTATTTAACCTTAGGACAAGATTACAGTAACACTGTATCAATACTTGATTGATATGCTTCTTTGCCTTCAACAATCCTTCGTCGCAACCTACAATAAACTCACATGAAACTCTCATACACTTGCTACAATAAATAGAAAATTATGAGCATGTAAAACTCTTAAGAGTTGTCAATTACAAGAGCATAAATCTCCTCTCAAAAACCTATGCCTATATTTTGCAAGTAGAGTTCCACCATGTAAACAAAAGTCAAACCAAAGTCTTCCTCAATTTAGGTACCCCAAACTGAACACTTAACTGAACTCTGGTCAAGAAGATATCTTGGAAGCTTCACCTCAAAGTTGGGGCCCAAGTGATCCAAACAAACAATTTTCGAGTGCTTAATAAAATTTTACCACCAAGACTTTGGGTTAATGTTATGAATCCAATATGAAAATCCACATATTAACCTTCTCAGCTCAACTGTGTGTGCAAATTACTCAACTGATAAACTTAGTCCAAATGCGGAAAACAAGAACCTTAAACTAACACTATCAACTACCCAATAATTTTTCTCTTGTTTAGCATGTAGGGTAGAGATAACCATACCTTCATTTTTCTCCTTCTCCAGAGGGCTTTCCTTTACCCATTTTTCAGAATTAGCAGAAGTAGGTTAATCCTTAATCGCCAAGAATGAGCATTCATTGTCATCAGGATCTTCATAATTTGAATCCTTATAAGATATACTAGCATTCTCATTCACATAGTAAGCTTTGTTAATCTTCTTTCATTTCTTTTCCTTCTCATATCTTTTTTTATTCCTTTTAGCTCTTTCTGAAAACTTTGCAACATAATGACCTATTTCTACATAACTAAATAATTTAAAGGAAAACTTACCTTAATACTTACTGGAGCCTTTCCTCATCCTTCTTACAAAGTTAGCTTCTATTTCATCAAAGTTCTCTTCATCTAAATCTTTAGCTTTTGTAGCTTTAAAAGCAGACTATGATTTGCTTCCATTCCTTAGACTCGGCTTCCTCATCTCATAAGATGTCAAAAATCCTTAGTATAGGTCTTATAATATATAGTGTACTCAATAACACTCACCTTCTCACTATAAGCATCAAGAAGAGTTATGAGAATCTTCATTACAATCCTAGTTTCATCAACAGTAGCACCAAGTCCTCGCATACCGACCACTATCTCATCCAATCTTTGTACATGTGTGGAAGATCAAATTGTGTCTCCAAATTCTATAATTTCACCTCTTTAACTCTTCCATCAGCATCATGCACTCTTTCTAAAGTATCCCAGACTTCCTTAGTCGTCTTCAAATTCTAGACCTTAATCAACTTGGAGTGTACCAGACTATTCTTCAAAATATATTTCGCTTTGTTGTTCGCTTCATGTGCTTTGATTTCTTAAGGTGTACTCAGACCATTAGCAGGAGGAGTGAAAGGATTCTTATAATCTTTCTCCACATCATATCCATAATACTCCAGATATTCTCCCATCAATACTTTCCAAATAGCATAATTAGTTGCATTGAACCTCGGATAATTGTAAACCATTTTTCCAACCATCTTAGACCTTCCTCAAGTGGTTAAACTCTTCACCTAGGAACTAAGCTTTCATACCAATTGTTGAATAGGACAACTAAGAGGGGGGTGAATCAGTTATCACATAATTAAACCTTTAACTTAATTATTGAAACCAATTTTGAATACTGCTTAAATGATTAATCATCAAATGTCAATGCAGAAACTTAAATCCAACACATAAACACAATAACACCAGATTTACGTGGAAAACCCAATAAGGGAAAAAATACAATGAGGATTTAACTCACATTATAGAGAATATCAAAACCGATTACAAAAGGCTCACTGCCTAAAACAAGGACTCGTTGTCTGAAATGAGGACTCACTGTCCAACAAGGCTACAACCTGGAGGGCTCATTGCCTAAATGATACAAAGAAGACAAAGAAGACTTGTTACAGAGAGACTACAATCCCAATGCAGCAAAAGGTTCCACCACAATTATTCTCACACATGCATGAATGATAGAGTTTTCCTTTTGCTCATTGCATCCAAACACTTAGCATTAAGCTTCGCATTGATCAACCACACTCTCAACACACACACTCACTGCATAGAATCAATGTTGCACAAGACTGCACTTCCTCTTTTCTCTTATCACACTTCTTCACTCTTGCATCATGTTTCACCATTAACCCATCTTGCATTTATACCATCTTCAACTTTGAAACATATCCAAAGTCGTCCATCCAAATTCAAATTCAAATTAGTTTGGTGCCAAAACGTTGAAGGGTGGAATTAGAATGAGGGCGACCCAAAAACACGCTTCAAAGGACCCAAAAATATCCAACACGCTTCATCAATATTGAAAGTATTATTTCACACAAGGTCAACCAAACCAATGTAAAACACATAGAACCATTAAGCACAAATCTTCCAAATGTCGGAACTATCTTCAATAGAATGAGGACAACACAACTCTAGAACCACACTTGTCATAGGACTTCGTCAAAGAGAAATCCAGACCGACGACATTTCTCTTGGACCTCGACAAGAACCACAAAAAACCATAGTTCACAACTGGTGAACACAACTTGCACTGTACAATGAATCAACAACCAAGAATCTAGCTATAACATCTATTAACAACCATGAAAAACATAACTGAATTGCACAACCACATGAGAAAATTTAGACCAAAACCCAGAGCAACCACTGAGCACATGCAACATATCTTCATTACAATTTTCTCAATATCATGGACATATACAACCAACAACAACTAGTAGATAACCACTTGACGGGTTGACATCAATGACAACACTTGCAATATTTCCACAACACCTTCAGTCTTTTCATTCTTGCAACAAAATATTGATAAATTATTTATTATTTGATAGTCAGTTGTGAAGTTGTTATGAGCTTATGGACAACCTATTTCCTTTGGAGGTTTTTACATGTTTCTTTTGTTCTAAAATATGTGGGTTTGTCGATCTATGGAAAAGATTGTGTTCGGATTCTTGATTTTATTGGATGAAAACAATTGCAGATTTACAAGAATGCTTGAGTGGTTCCTAGACTATGGTGCCCGTTTTGTGGTTTTATTTGGCAAATCAAATTTGTTAGTGATCTAGTGCTTGAGTCGTCAAAAGCTACATGATATCTTCTTTGATATCTTAGTTTATTTTTTACTAGTGTGATGATGGGTTTTCTAAATGCATAGGACAATTGAGAGGGGGGTGAATCAATTTTATATTAAAGCATAAAAACCCTCATTAATATTCATATCTTTATTAGCCTTAAACCCTTAATTATATTTAGCATGAAAGTAAACAAGTGAAGTGACAACACATCAAAACATCATGCATAATAGAACACCAGATTTACATGGAAAAACCAAGAAGGGAAAAACCATGGTGAGGGTTGGGTCACTATGTAAATGAATTGCAACACCAAATAAAATAGGCTCACTATCAAAGATCTCACTGCCCAAAAGAAAGAAGGGCTTACTACCAGATTAGAAAGAAGAAAGAAGAGTGTTACAAAGAGAAATCCATCTTAGATCAACAAGAAGATCCACCACAACAACTTTGAACCATCTGCAACCTTTAGCTCACTGCCTTAACTTCAGGTACACTAAAAATGTAGATACCTTCTACTCACTACTTCTGGTAGCCTTAATCATCAAAGCTCACACTCGCACCATAATACTTCATAACATATCACACCACAACACACCACACACAATTATTCAACACTCTCCCTTGCATTTATACCATCCACAAACTTGAAAACATTCTCCAAGGTCGTTTATGCACCTCAAATGTGTAATTTTAAAATAGGTCGGCACCAAACAATTCCGCGGTGGAAAGAAGTGAAGGAAAACCACACCAAGGGTTAACTAGGACCTTAATATACATAGCCACACTTCTCAACACATTCACAATTCATGAGGTACCTCCACAAATAACACTAACATGCCAGGTCATCCAAACCTGTATTAATGCCCTTAACAATTAAGTTCATGCTTAACCAGTTCCAAAGACAACTTCATGGACCACATCACAACACTCCACAATATCCATACAACATCTAAAAATATTTCAACATCATAAAAATATTTTGTGCAACTCTACCACAACCACCTGAAACCGAGAACACCATCATTTTGTGCAACTAGATACATTGGCATAGACATCCAACTTAATAACCAACTTCACAAAACACCTTAGCACCTGAAACCTCAAGGGAAAGTAGATACGAACATTATGAACACATCCCCAAATCTACAAGACAAGAAAATTTAATACGAAGAAATGTGGGGCAATATCATTTCTCTCAAACAATCTTCTTCATAGACGCACACACTGGTGAACACAACTTTCACTGTCATATGATCCAAAAAGTGTAACTCTAGATATAAAACCTTTTAACACCTCTAATCAACATATCTAAACCACATAAGCATAGCTTCAACCATGAAGAAATGTGGAGCACAACACTGAACACCACTCTTTCACATTGTAATCTCTTTTATTTAAATTTTCTCAAAAGCACTTGGAAACCAAGTGAACTTATTGCAGTTGCAACTCTTATTCATCAAGACATCAATGAAAACATTGATGATAATACCATAACACATTCTTATCAAATCACAACAAGCTCTTGACAAAAATCTCCCCAACTATGACAACACTAACATCCTTCCAATAACTTCAACACATAATCTCCATATAGTTGACATCAATGACCAACACCAACGACTATTGACATCAATGAAAACACCGACAACATACTTTCAATAGGGTTTGCATGTAATTATGGTTATATCTACGATTTATGTAGTCATGTGGGTAGGCCACCTTTTTTTATTGCAATGGGAGAACTCAAATATGGAATGTTTATATCCATGAGGTTGTTTTAGTGTGTTTGCAGACTATATTAGTTGACTTTTTATGTGGTCATTTGTGCACTGGTTTTTTCTTTGGGATGAGAGGATAGATGTTTTTGAATACCTGGATAGTCAGTTGTGGGGACTTGTAGCATATTTTATTGTGATATCATGGATAGCTTGGATACATTTTTTTGTGTGAGCTCTTGTGACAGTGATGGTATATTTCCTTGCTTTGGAGATCTTGGTTCCACTTGATATTATTTTTGAATGAACATATGGGTGTGTGTACCTAGAGGATCTTAAAATTAGGAGATGGATCAATCATGATGCTTGGAGAGCTCGGTATCACTATTCAGTGGGAGCTTTAGCAATGACTATGGATTCATCGCTTGGTGATGAATGATCTTCTTTAGTGTTGTAGATGTTACTAGGAGGAGCTCTTGGATCTTGTTGCTACAAAAGGGTTCTTCCACATTTGCATGGACACTATTTGGAGATGGTAATCTTCATGATATTAGAGATGATTGATATCTTTGATCCATGGAGGACTCTTGGATTCTTTAGTTGGGGTGTCGATAATTCTTGAATAGGTGATGTTGGTTTAGAGTATGTTGTTGATATGTCATGGTAGACTCATGATAGCGCACTAGAGTTTTGGAATATTACATTTCTCTTGAGACCATGGTTTGTTCACTTGGAGCTTGTGATCTCCTTGGAGGAGATGGTGATCCTCTGTTGAGAGGATGGGTTCTAGTGTTGTGTCATGATGAATTTTTGATTACACATTATAGTGTTGGTATGATATTGTTTAGATCATGATGTCATGATAGGTTCCTATCTACATTTGGAACTTTGATACTGGTCTAGAAAGTTATCTGTGTTTTGAGTACATTGATCATGTGCTTGAGAGCTTCATGAGAGTGCAGTGTTTGTATTTGGATCTTAGCACAAGTTGATCAATCATTAGTTCCAATGGATGCATGAAGATGTAGGTGACATTGTATTTCTCTTGAGATGAGAGAATATGTTGAGATGAGTACTCTTTATGAGATCTCAACATAAAGTTTGAGGAGATTTTTACCTAGACATGGGCGTGAGTTCATGATAGGCCTATGAGCAGATTGCTCTTGGATGATTCATGATGACTTGGATATCTTGGAGGAGCATTCTCATTCCCCACTCTTGGTCTACTCAACAGTGTTTCACTTGAAAGGCATAGCCCATTGGTCCTCTCGGGTGTTATGATTATCTTTCAGAGATATGTGTTACACCCCATTGTGTGTTTACCTATTTACTATTGCTATGATAAGGTAAATTACTGCATATGTGAATGTATTTGGAATTCTAATTGGAAAATACATATGGTTGCACTTTATTTATCTGAATTATTGGAAAATTATGAATGAATGTTTATTTCATTTGATGTTATATAACAAAATGGATATTTGGAATGAATGGTTATTAAATTTTATATTCTAAGTATGAAATGTATAATGCAAATGCTTGTTTTGATGAACGACTAACTACTATGGAAATATGTTAAGTTGGATGCAGATATAGAGTTAATCCTCTAGAAGCGAGGGGAAGTATCACTCGGGAGAAGAACTTGGTTAGGTAACCTATAATGAAACCTAACCGAGCTTACACATTCTCACTTAAATAATGATTGACTCAAGTCATAGTTTGGGGAATTGGTAAATCATCCTTTATTATATTGTGTTTGCATTATGAAGGATTTTGTTTTTTGTTGAGAGCATTCCTGGTTTGTGTTAAGTGCTTGGTACATATAAGTTCTTCTTTGTATTGCTATATATGATCGATAAGATATATATACATGAAAAGTCTATATATATATATATGTGTGTGTGTGTGTGTGTGTGTGTGTGCATGTCGACAATAACCCATACACGAGATAATATGTACATGAGAATACGTAGGTAGACGTACCTATAGACATCTAAATTTGACCACTTCGATTTGGCCAAATTTACCCTTTTCATCTAAATATCCTTTTAACCACATTAATTAAATAATATTGCCATTATTTGATTAATACCCCTAAAGTCTTCTAAATCCCTAAGGTATTTAGTTAAATGATTAAATACCTTACCCTTTATCCCTTTCTTCCAAGGAATTGAATAAATAACCCACTTATTTAATTCCTTTTATGTCCCATCAACACTTAATCTTAATTCATCTCCCAATCCCATCATTAGGGATGTTCACATTCATAATCCATGATTAGGATGTGTCACATCCTCCAAATTTTGCAAATTGGCTCCTAGTCATCATTCATTAGCCTAATCACCTATTTGCACAATCCTAATCACTTACCTTTTCTAGCTTGTCCTTAAGTCAATCTTTTTGGTACTTACCTTTTTTGGGTTGACCTCTTCCCCATGTGAATTAAAAATTCACACTTATTCCCCCCATGCATTTGTCTTCCCCATGACCTCTCAAAGGTCACATCATGCCCATGGGACAAGGACCCCTTTTAGGGGGAATCTTGTCTTACCCATTGCTCTCTTCCAAAAACTGAATTAAAAATTCACTTTTATTTCTCCAAGGCCATCTCCAATCCCCATGGTGACAAGAGTGGACTTTCTAAAAGTCCTCACTCGTCACTTTCAACCCCACTTAGGGCCAAGGAATACCTTTTTGGGGAAATCTTCTTTCATCCCAAGGTACTTGCAAGTACCTTGGGACCACATGGCCTTTTCCATGTTACTTGTACTCTTGCCATCTCACCTTGTCCTTTGGAAAATTCATTCCCCACATGGCAAGATGTGAGGGCTTGTGAGTCCACAACTCACCATAGCACTCCATCTTGGCCATGGTGGCTCAATCTTGACCGTTGAATCCTCTAAGAGAATTCAAATTCTTTTATAAATACCCCCCTTCTCACTCATTAAGGGGGCTGGAGATCTAGATTTTAGAACTTGTTATTTTCATGCATTCATGCTCTCAAGCCAAGCATCTTAGTCATTTATTGCAACATCTTATCACTTCATTTTCATTCTAGCATCCATTATGGAATTCACCCACCATCTTTGCAAGTTTATCATCCAAGGAGCACACATCAACAATATCATCAAGGGCCAACCAAGGATCAATATGAATAGAAGGTATAATCATTTGTGTTTTTATCTTCCTTTTGTTTGTGTTTAACGTAGCCCAATCTTGAGGTGTTAGGTGTCATTTGCTTCTCTTGCATTCTATTTTGTTTTGCATTTTTAGACTAGCAGATTTCACCTTATCATAGTACCTACACACGCTTATGGACGAATTACTCATGGGCATATAGGGATATCGAATGGACAATAAGATATGTATGCATATATACCTATCGATAAGATAGTAATATATATGTGATTAATTGTATAATCAAATGTATATATATAAGATATATGCATATACATATATATACACATGTTGATATATGTGTATGTGTATATGCTGACAAAAAGGAATGTCCATACGAGTATGTCGATATATGTATATGTATGTATACATGAATATATATACATATATACATACAATATTGTATATGAAATGTTAACTTGATCTCATTCATTTGAATAATGAATGGATTATTTAGACAAACTTATTTGTCAAAGAATATATATATATATATATATATATTGTATATATATACGTATACATATAGCATTTAATGCTATTTAGAAATGTTTATATAGATGTACACACACACACACACACACACACATATATATATTAAGGCTGATTTAATGAATATATGATATGTTCGATATAATGTAGTTATAGCACTTTATATCATAGCGCAATGTTAAATGATCAACCGCATATATTATAATTGATAAAATGCGATGAGAACACATAGCTTGTATTTAATGAATAAAGCATAATGTTTAATGTGTTGCATCTTATTGAGGTGGTAAGCTAAAATACCACAAGCTGTTAAGTGAACAAAATAACACTTTAAAAGTGAAGTTGATTCATTTGCTAAGTGTTAAATGCATTAGCAATGACCAAGTCAACTTAGTAAAACATAACCAATTGAAGTATTGAATTATTCTTCTGTGAAACAAAAAACTAAATGATAGGGAATATGGTGAATTGTTGGCACCATATTATGAACTCAGTAACTCAATAGAAGTCTCTTAAACCTGCAAGTCGATTCCAGTATAAAACATGTGCAAATATGAATTGGTCAACATGTTTTTGGCATGAAAAGAGTCAACCTGTTACTATGTTTGGATGAGTATTGAGACAGGATTTTTCCACCTTTTGGTTATCATGTTGTGTTGATTGAGTTGAACTGAGGTGTCAAGTTATCTACCTTGTTTCTAGCCTGTAGATGTTGGTTTTTGGGTATAAATAGAGGCACTCTTACCTTATTTGAATATGCATTACTATGAATTATCATACATTCTCCATGATTCTACTTCTTTTTATTTGTGAAGTTCTTATTTTGTTAAGAGGTATTTGTGAGAGGAATTTGAGAAGGAATAGTTGCAAAGCTGATTTTAAGAGGGGGCCTGACTTAAGAACCAGTGAGTCAATTGGATTAAAGTGATTAACATGCATGTGATGCTAATCTCTTTATGTTTATCTATTTTTGTTAAATATTGAATGTCTTATATGTTTTATTTAGAAATGCATTAGATTGCTTGAAATAGAGTAATGATATCTTTGCTTATTTGGAAAGAAAAAGAATCATGAATGATATGATTTCCTTATGAGTGTTTTACATACTCCATAATAAGGAGTGATTATTTGTTGATAGTATTATATACTAGGATTGATGAAACAAAATTGTCTTGTGAAGTTAATCGATGCAAAGTTATTTTGTAGTCTTAGAAAGCTCTAATGTTATACTTGGGATTAGAATATCCAATGAAGGGGATAACTTAAGCTTACGCTTTATTGGTAGAGATATCATTGTGAATTTGGATATGGGAATAGGTTATTTATGAGGTTAAAGATTATCTATGGAAGGAAATTACCTAAGCATAGAATATAATGGCCTAAAGTCAAATTGAGCTAGGATAGTGTATGTGAATAGGATGAATGTCACTCAAAGTGTTGAGTGAGAATACTTTTGCCAAAGTAGTGTAATTTTCTTTGGTTGCACTATCAATTCACCTTGTTACTTTTATGCATGCTAATTTAGGATTGTAGTGTCTATAAGTTCTAGTTATGTAGGGCACAACACTAAGCTTAAGAAGGTTGTAGTTATGAGGCTACTTCAACAATCTCTTCATCGAAGGGTAGGGCCATCTTGCCATATATGGCAGATGTGCGTTATTTGAGTTTGTGGTTGGTAGAAAAGTGCTTGAGTGATGCTTCCCTTCAACAACTGATGACCAATATTTGAAAGGAGATTCTTGGACCATCTATATCTATTGCTTCGAAGCTTGGTTGAGCTATGCATGTATTTTGTATACAATCTTGGAAAATTGTAATAAGTGAAATATTATATTGGAAATGAAATCAATGCTTAAAATTTGTTGTCATTTATTCTCATTTGTTCTCTTTTGGAAAATAAAAACTTTATAGCAATGGAAATGAAACATAGTTTATTTATTTGAAAGTGAAAACTTAGGA